>PVJH01004949.1:0-118575 GCA_004026705.1 Nesogale talazaci
TTTTTTTTCTAGTTTATAAAGCATCACTTTTACTGCCTGTAGCCATATTTCAGGTTTTATCCTGGGAATTTTAGGTTGATGTTAAAAGGTTATCTGTGATTCCAGGAAAATTTTACTCAGTGTTTACTTAATTTACTCCTAATACTTTGAGAAGACAAAGCAGGAAATGTTTGTTAGTGATGTTATCCAGCATTATATAGCTTACCGTTACATTAAAAATGTTAGCTTTCTCAAGGTTACTAATTTATATACATATTAACTAAAATGTTGAAGGTAAATGGGTTGCCTGGTGTTGTAGAGGCCTGAAGAAATTAGCCAGCCGTAAGTTGGATGTTCATCATTTTAAATCTTTCACATTCTGTGAAAAAGTCCAAGTATTCCTTGAGAGGTGAGTTCATTAAAGGGAAGGGATGGAGAAGAACAAATCTAGCTGATGGACTGTATGAGATCCAAGTTCATTCATTCACTCATGTGCTTGAAAAGAGCGTCAGCTGGACAGCTAATCATTGATTAAACCACAATGTGAGGGTGTATTCCAGCTCTTCACGTCTTCTCATAATATGACCTACAATAGCTCTAACAATTTTATTTTGAGGGAACAAGGTTTGTGAAGTTTTTTGGCCTTTGACATAAGATATTTCTTTCTATCTAAAAAACAGTTTATTTTTGTTTGCCATTGATAGAAACCTGGCCAAAGCTCGAAGGGGAATTTATTAGTTCACATCTTTGAAAAGCGCTCCCCAACAGCTGTATACATGGTTCAAACAGTATTATAAGAGCGTTCTTTGAGTCTTGGCTTTGCTTTCTCTTAAGTTGGCTTCCTTCTAACACATGGTGTCCCCATATGGTTTCAAGAGGGCCTGCAGCAGATCCGGGCATCTTCCCAACTAGTTTAATAACTCTTTAGCCAAGGAGTGTCTTTTTCCGAAGACTTGAGTAAAGCTCCCAGAATTGAGTCTCATTGGGCTAGCTTGAACACTTGCTATTCCCATACAAATCGTGGTGGCCAAATATTGGGATTACCAGAGTTTTCCCAGATCCTTTCCACCCCACCCTTGAACACTAGCAGGTTGCCCAAAGGAAGATCAAGATGATATAACTGGTAGAAATGGACTCTATGTAGGCCCCACAGCCCTGGAAGCCCACTGAAAGGATTAGTGAAGACCCACTGCTTTTGTGTTGTTTCCATGACCACAGCGTAGAACTTCCCCCTAGGATTTTCAAGGTTATAAATTTCTACCGACTCAGGCTGCCACATACAGCTCTCTTCAAAGGAGCAACTGGTGAATTTGAACTACCAGTCTTTCTCTTTTCAGTAGAGCACTTTAACCATTAAGTTTCCAGGGTTTCTTATTAATGAGAAGTGAAGTCTAGTTGCTACTGTACTTTTAGCTAGTACCATAAAATGTGGTATTAAATTAACTTATCCTGATAAACAGATTGACTGATGACTTTAATTTTACAAGGATGAGAGAACTGAACAACAAAAATCACAAACAGATGTGTTATGGCTAGATGTTAGGCCAACTTCATGCATCTGTGTGAAGGTATGGGTGGAGTCCAACCTCTCAGTGTGGACACAGCTAGGTGAAGTCTCCTGGAAGTGTGACCTTTTCATAGGAGAGACTTTAGAGAATGAGCCTTTTTCTCATGCTCCTCTTCATCTTCCCCTGCCTCAATTTTACAATAAGCTCTGGGGTTGGTGGCCATGTGGCCTGCCCATATTGGTATCTATCAACTGTCTGCAATGTTTCTACTGACGTTGGGCCCACCACTGTCTGTGAACTCCCCACTTACTCATGCTTCACCTTCCTTCTTCATTGGCCAGCTGCTGCATGCGGCTGGAGGGGTCTCTAGCCACCATCTGACGCATGGACTTAAATTGGACAGGACTGGGGTATTTATTGATAGAAAGTCATTTCTTATACCAATAAAAAAGAGAGGGGAGAAACTGAGTCTATTTATGTTGTATGCCTCTCAGCACTAAGTCTTCTCTTAATGAACCAGTTGGTCATTTCTGAAATAGAGAAGAGGCAATTAAGAAAGGGTAGTGTTTGGCAGAGCTGTTAAGCATTGTCTATTAACCAAAAAGTCTGCAGTTTGAACCCATCAGCTTCTCTATGGAATAAAGATGTGAAATTACCTTGGAAACCCTGTTGGAAAAATACATTCTGCTATATTGGGTCACTATGAGTTGAAATTAGTTTCAACAGAAATGGCTTTGTGTGTTAGACCGGGTTGACTAAAGAAACAAATTCAGAGACACTCATATATGTAATTCAGAAAAATCTTTATGTCAAAGAGAATTATATATTAAGAAAAATATCCCAGCCCAGGCCAGATCAAGTCCATAAACCCTATACTAGTCCATAAATCCCTCCTTAGACTCACACAGCACATGCAATTATACAAAATGCAGGAAGATCACAGAGTGGTGCGTGTAAAGTCTTGTGGATCCAGTGGCAGTGAATGCATCTCAGCGCTGGTACGGGTCTTCACGTGGCTCCTCCAGTTCTCTAAGTATGGTTCTTAAACAAGAAGGTGGAAGCAGAGAGGGGTTTATGCAGATCACAGCAAGTCTCCATGTGGCTTGTCAATGGGAAGAGGAACACACACACAGAGAGAGAGAGAGAGAGAGACCAACCTCTAGAGAGCCCCTCCTCTCAGTCACCCTCCAGTCAAGCCGTGACATGACTGACAGGTTAAACTCCATCTGTTCACTCTTAATACTCTCAAGTTGACACAAGATTACATAACTACCAATTTTTTTTTTAATTTGGTAAATAGAGCTGCGTAATATAATGCTGTGCTGATTATTGTTTCCCCTTTCTGTGTGTTGGTTTTTGGTGTACATGTAAGGGGCAAACATCTAACTCTGCTAGTAGGCATCTGCTTTTGTGCCAACTATGTTTAACACCACAAGGATAAGTTAAAAAAAAAAAGTGTTACACAAAATCATAGAAGTCACATTAAACAAAAATACCCAAACTGTGAAGTTGTTGTTTCTGAGCGTATCTTCCACCCTTCCACCTAGTTGTATACACTTCCGAAGGCAGTGTTTCCATCTCTGGAACCCTCTCCAAAGAATTCTGCCCTCTTCTGTATACACATCAGGTCAAAATGGCAATCTGGGCATCCTCAGGGGGCTCAAAGCGTGCCCTTTCCAATGCTCAGGGAGTTTGGGAACCAGTGATGGTTGGAAGGGGCAAGATCAGGGCTGTAGGGAGGGTGGGGTCAGGTTTCTCAGGGAAGGTCTCATAGGACTTCTCTCGATACCCTCTAAGAAGAGCACATTCCTGGACTTTTTCTCACCAGAGCAGCCTTCAGTTTCCTCAGAATTTCTTCCTAAGAAGCTTCTTTGCTTTTCATGTGTCCATGTGAAAATCTATCAAGAGTGTCCCCCTTGGAATGAAAGAAACATTTGTCATAATTTTATGAGCTGACTGGTCTGCCTTGAAACCAGATGGCCCCACAGAGCCCCTCGGAAGCCACTGTTTTGTAGAAGGCACTAAAGACACTCAGGCAAGTGTACTTGTGAGGTGACTCTGCAGCCAGCCCCTGGTGTCAGAGACAGGTGCGAACGCATGTCATTTGAAAGATGCCAGTGCATGTGTGAACTGGACACCTCATCGCAGTATATTTCTGCTTGCTCCTGCACCAAAGGTCAATTGAACTAGAGGGTGCTGGTCCTCAGGGTGCATGTGATTTGGGGCTCTCTGTGAACCGCTTAAGAAGCTCTGCTGGTGTCGTGGTTGCTCATTGGGCTGCTAATGACAAGACTCACAGTCTGAAATGACATGCAGGAGAAAGAAGGGGCTTTCTACTCCTGTAATAAGCTCGTCTCAAAGGGGGCAATTCTACCCTGTTCTGGAGGGCCTCTGTGAGTTGACAACAACTCACTGGCAGTAAGTTGTTTGTTTGTTTTTTGTAAATCCCCGGAAATCTTGTGAGAAACTCTGAGTGTATACACCTCTGTCAGAGAGAGGTGTATAGACTTCATTCGACGGACGCAGGTGATTTCTAACCTGCAGGAGACCCAGAACCACCGATACCTCGGACCGGAGGAGATGATTCTGCGAAATCGAAGGTTAAACAGCTTTCTGTGTGGGGGAGAAGACAACAGAGTGACAGCATTTAGTAGAAGCACAAAGGAACTTAAATTGTACTTATGTTAATGAATTTAGTCCATATGGGATTCAACACAATATATTATGGATGAGCCTTTCATAAAATGGGCTTCCCCAGGCCTGCCAGTTCAACAGTTAATGAATGAAAATCAGGGCTCCGTGTTTTGCAGCTGGGAGAGGCCCACCTCTTGCCATTTGGAAGAACGAAGCAGTGACGAGATGTGCTCCGTGCGCTCATGAAGGAGTCCCCCTGGTGGCGTAGTGCATTACAAACTGGGCATCTAACTGCAAGGGCGACAGTTCAAACCCACCAGCCGTGACACTGAAGAGAGATGAGGCTCTCTGTTCTCAGAATGGCGAAACTCAGGGAAGCAGTTCTGCTCCGTCTTCAATGGTCACTAGGAAATGGAATCAGCTAGATGGTGGTGGATCTGCTTGAGTTTGGTGTGGCTCATGAGCAATTTGTGGCAGCAGTTTAAGAAAAATCTAAGAAATCGCCTTTCTTCAGGTGAGGCAGAGAGCTGGGAAGTATTGGGCATTTACAGAGCTTCTGCCCCCAAACATCAGCTTCAACCACCACACTCTAAGGACACCAGAAGCTAGTGGAGGACAGTGAGCCTCACTTTGAAATGACTTTAAAGGCCTCAAAGACTGCTCTTAAAGTTTTCCATTCCCATGCCCACCCTTCCCCCCGGAATAAACAAAGGAAGAAATGCAAGAACCTCAAGTGGTGCTGACGGGCTTAGAGGTCAGCCCGGGCACAGGCTCCACGGCTGTCTGCCTGACCAGCATGGGCCCGGCACCTTCAGTCATCCGCCGGATTTCCCTCTCCAAGTCTGTGTGGCTGTGTAAACACCAGAGAGTGAAGCCTTCACGGAAGGGGCCCTCATCGCTAAGGGAATGGAGTGGAGGAGTCAAAGGGTATTGTCTTGCAAGTGTGTGACAGTTGGGTCATTTTTTGTTTCCCCTAGCCTCGGGGGTCATCTGGTTGGACTTCCACCTCTCTTTCGACCTTCTCCTGACTCTGTATGTCCTGCCAAAGGTGGGTGTTAGGCAGGTTTCCAGAACCTTTTGCTCTCAAAAGCACCTTAAAACTTTTTTTTGACATCGATCCTCAGTGGGATTTATATTTTGTGTCATGCCCTGGCATACTCATATCCATGCGTGTATATCAATGCAAGGGTTTCACAAAGCAACTGTTGCGCTTATATCCTGAGAGTATCTTGCCCCAGTTCTGTTCTATGGGAGAAAATAGGTCTGGTCTTGACTCAGTTTCTCCGTCCACTAATGGATGTCAGAGGATAGTGGGAAACCCGGCCTCTCTGAGGAATACTGGGACATTGTCTTTTGTACGACTGTGGCCAAGGCAGGCCGAGCATGGCGGTGTGGCCGAGCTTCTTTGAGGCCAAGCAGAACCCCCTCTGCTGGCTCTTTTGTTTATGTTTGACCGTGCTGCCTCTCCCAGAGGCAGTCTGTGTAGCAGTTTAAGCGGTGATTTCCAAGTGCTTGGTTCTTTTCAGACTTGAAGACGCCACCACCTGATGCTGGATGCTTCTCTCAGTTTCTCTGCATCTCACCAGTCAGGCCTGACTCTCAGGGGCCCTGTGTGACCCCATGGGCTGCAGAACGGAACTGCAGTCTGGATGGTTTTCCATGGCTAACATCTTTGCGGGGAGCTCTGACCTGTTAACCTCAAGGTCCGGAAGTTTGAAACCACCAGCCGCTTCATGGCAGAAAAACAGAGCTTTCTACTCCTGTCAAGGGTTACCGTCTGGGAATCCCTCAGGGACAGTTCCACCCTGTCCTGTAGGGCTCCTCAGAGTTGGCCTCGACTTCATGGCCGTGGCTGAGAAGTCTGCTTGGAAACAGATATCCAGCTGCATCTTCCCAAAGGGATGGGGGGAGGGGGGGGTTTGAACTGTCAGTCTCTCAGCTAGTGGTCTAATGCTTCACCAATTGCATTGCGCAAGGTAACCTCTGTGTCTCTGCTTCTCTCTGTTTGAAATGGAGATGGCCAGAATACATCCTCTTAAAAGCCGGTGACAGTTGAGCTATCTTCAGCATTTCGCCGACTCTCAAACTCAACTCGCCGCTATCCAGTGGACTCCGACTCATCACGGCCCCATGGGACAGGATCGAACTGCCTTTGTGGGTGTGCCACACCGTGACGCTTGATGGGACTAGAAAGTCCTGTCCCCCTCCTGCAGGGCAGCAGGTGCTCTTGAACTGCTGACCTTGCCACCGGTAGCCTAGGCAACCCAGTCAGTTTGATGGGTTTTGTTTATGAATGTTATTAATGCTGTGCCTGAATATGTACATAGATCTCAAACTATTGCATTTGCCTTCTGTTGTAGCATCGAATCCCTTAAGAATTTGTGTCTCAGGCTTAGATGGGGCGAAACTAGCTTCCCAGGTTCAATGTACAAGGCAGTGTCAGTAAAGATAAACAATCTATTGTAGCTAGACGTTTATACCTTGCATAACTCAAGGCATTTTCAGTTATAAGCAACACAAACTTCAAACTGACTTAAGGCAAACCAAGAATTCATTGATTCACATAATGGAGAAGACTAGAGGCATTACTTTAGGCAGTGGCCATATCCACCTGCTTTGACCATACAGGGAATCTCCTTTCTTCTCCCACCCCCCTTTCCCAGCTTTTCCTGTTGGCCTCATTTTCAGGCAAGTTCACCTCACATGGTGGCAGAAACAGGCACCCACTGCTCTAGTTTAATACCCCACTAGCTTCTTTTCTGGTAGGTTCAGCCAAGTCCTGGGCATTGACTCCAATGGGCTAGTCAGCAAACTTTTGAGATGAAAGAGCCAGTCCTATCCCTCACAATCATTTAAAGATTATTTGAGAGTCATAAATATATTCCTACAAAGAAAGCAAGTACCATTTACTCAGTAATAGCCTTTAAATATTTTGAATTGTACTTCAGAGCCATGCCTGCACGCAGAAAGGGCTGCATATGGCTCATGAGACACTACTTGCCCACCCTGTAAATCACACACACACACACACACACATCCTTGAAAACACTGTCATTGTGGGTAGGATTTACAGAGCAAATTAGTTATCCACTCAACCGTACATTCATAATTTGTTTCGTGGCATTGATTGCCGTCTATGCAATGTAACCCTCCTTATTTCACTTCCTTGCTTTGTGTCATAAGCCCATTCTTCCTGTCCTAACCCTTCTGAATGTTGTACATTGGATAGCTGCTGCCCTCTTGATCTCAATGAGTTGACTATTTTAAGGAGTGCATACTTCCATAGTGGTCCTTTCCCCCTAGAGACTTATTGTTCCAAACTGAAGGCTATCTAGGAGCCCTCGTATCAGGCCCCTCCTTGTCTATCTGATCAGTAAACCTAGCCTTTTGCGGGGTATGGTTCTGAGTTTTTTCTTGCCCATTTTTCTCACTCTCAAGGGCCTCGTAGTGAGATCTCTTTCAGCGCAGTCTGGTTCTTCTGACCTCAGGCCTGAGAAGTCACCTGTCTTGACCTCTTCCACTCTCCATCATGGAGCCTCGGATATTCTGTGTCAGGTGGCCCTAGCACAGCTCAAACCACATGGCCAGATTTGGGGTTTCGGTGGGAGCAAGGGGAAGAATTCAGATGTCACTATACACCTTCACTTTCCTCCTCTGAAGATAGGATGTTGAACCTCGTCCCTGAAGAAAAATTCCACCAACTGTAACATTAACATTTACTTGTTGCTGATAAATTGACCCCTGACTCATGGTGACCTATACACAATGGGACTGGCCTATTGTGGTCTGTAGGTTTTTGTTTATTTTTGGAAGTAGATTGCCAGGCTTTCTTTCTTTTTTTTTTTTTTTTGCTAGTTTGTCTTCATCAGGAAGTACTGCTGAAACCTCTTGACAGATGGGTCGTGGCTGTGTTTGCTTAGGGTTGCTTGGGCATGAAACCTAGGTGCACTGCTAGGAAGTGAAGACTTTTGCCACCAACCTAGTAACCCCCTCAGTGTTCACTTCTCATGTGTACTGCCCTGGGTTCTTAATGTGCTACCCTGTATTTTCTGGCCATTCTCTCCCTGCAAACCAAACTCCACTCTGTGTAATTGATTCCCACCAGGGTGACTGGGTAGGACAGAGTACAAATGCCCCCACACGGTTTCTGTGGACCACATGGTTTCTGTGGACCAGTCGGTGGGTTTAAACCACTGACCTTGTAGTTTGTGCCTGAGGGCTTTGCCCAGTGAACTTTGAGGGCTTCTTTGTTTAGAAGGTTCCAAACCAGCCACCTCATCTTTGAGTTGCCACTTAGACATCACCTTTACCCTCGCTGTCATTTTTTTTTGCCTTTCTCTCCTGCCTCCTTTCCGAAGCTCTGAAGCACTGGTTACCCTCATGATGAACCAAAAAAGACAGAGATGTGACACCCCTTCCTCAGCTGCCACTCCTCTGTCGTTTGGTGGTCCAGCCAGCCTGGGAGCCAGCACTGTCGCATTGGTGGCCCTTTCAACTTCGGACTGTGAGCATGGATCACAGATGTGTGAGATTATATTGCTCGGAGCTCTGATTTGCTGGGCAGCCATGGCTCTCCCCCCCCACCCCACCCGCTCTCGGCACACACACGGGTGCGCGCCTGGGCCCTCGCACACACCCACAGTCGGACACACAGACGCAGATGGGGCTGTAGACAATGGGCACTTTGGTTTCGAAAAGGGCTCCAGATGGTGAATTGTGCCTGCCAGCAAGTTTAAGAGAATTGTGGATCTGGAGCCAGCCTAGTGGAGGGCGCACCCCAGAGCCTTTCATCTGCCACGTGTAAGATGTGTTCAGCCTGCTAATTAAATTAGAAAACAAGGTAAGCCCTCCTTTAGTTTCCAGCCCAATCATTTTTACAACGATTTTCTAACAATCATTTTTGCGCCGGTATTTTACAACCGTATAAGGTAAATCAACCAAATGTATCGTTGTGGGCATTCCTGAAGTCTATAAGTTTGGAAGGCGGCCGGGCGGTGGTATTAGGGTATTTTCTAGATGCATTTAAAATTTCTTGTGTAAAGTCTCCGAACCTTTTTGCATATATTTACTAGGTACTATGATTTACATTTATTATTAAACTTCATAACCCTTAGAGGCCTGTCTACTTGTGTGATAAGCAGAGAGTTAAAGCCCAGTTGCCAAGCTAAGTTGGGATTGGTGATTGACTCATTTATCCAAAAGGTTTTTCAAACGAGTGTACATGAACAATGACTCGCACTGTAAGTGTTTTATGAAATTGAGAACATCCCTTTAAAGCAGCATGTTGCTATACATTCTGTTTTCACCCTGCTGCTGCTCTGGGCACACGGGGGCTGTGCTGTTGATGCCCCACGGGTCTTTCTGTTCGTGCTACGAAATTGCGAGTGCCAAAAAACGGCTGGATGGAGACCCAGAGCCTTTTCCTTGAAAAAGAGTTCTCTGACTTTCTTCCTTGTTTAAACCTCATCCATAATTTAACAGCTTCAGCCTCATTTGCATCTCTTTAAGGTGAATCTAAAATTAAAGATAGTTGCGAAGTAATCCACAGGCTGCTTCGAGCTCCCCCTCAGCATTTTGCAGTCGTCTGTCCCACATCTTATGTAACCACGGAGCTGTTCCCCCGTGGTTTGCCGTTATTGCATCTTTACAAGGCAGTTGACTTAGTTTTTATAGAAAAGACTTTTCTGACATTCTTCTTTAATTGCTCTTGCATAATGCTTACAGAGTGCAAAATGCAGAGCCCGTACCATCGGCCGCAAACCGTTTGAAAGGAAACTCAGCTGACCTGTGGCAAGCACGTTGGTGGGAACCGTAGCCATCCCTTCCTATCGAGCTTATCATTTGTTCTACATTCTTTATCCTCCTCTGTTAACTCCTGTCATCGGCACAGCCTCCCTAGAGCAGCTGAGGGGCTCTTGTTTATTTGTTTTTACAGATGAGGAGAAGGGTGTGCGGAGGGCTTACGAGAACAGCCCTCAGAGGAGCGAGCTCCCTGCCAGCACTGACCTTGCCTTGGGCTTTGGGTCAGTGCATTTTCCCCAGGGGATTGAGAGCCGCTTACCCAAGGGCAGTGATGAGCAAGAGGCAGCCCCTGTCTAAATGTCTTCTTGTTCGCGGCTCGTGAATTGGCTTGAACACATGATGACCTGATGTATATCAGGATCAAGCCGTACCCAGAGCTGTGCCGTATTCCCAGTCATTAATAGGCATCCTTATCTCTTAAAGGAAACTCCCATCCTCACAGAACATAGAGGCTTTGGGAGCGTACTCCATGTCTCCCTAAAGGAGCTTTGTCACACTGCCAAGCTGGGCAGAGACTCAGGAGCCATAACTGAGAGAGAGAGAGAGAGAGAGAACTGTAAGCTTGACTAGTAGGCATTGCTGACAAAAGAACTGTATTTTTAATATTTCTGATCCTAACTAATGATCTAATCCATTCACTTCCCTAATAAAACCCATCAGAAGTATTGTCTCTGAGTTATCTGAGGTCACTGCAGAGGAGTATGGGACTCAGGAGAGACCCCGGGGGAGGGAAGGTTGCTGTACAAGTAGTGTAAAGGAACTTGGTGTGTGGAAGCAGCTCAGACCTTTCCTTATGGCCGTGAACCTTCAGCTGGTCTGGAGTAGGATTTGCTCTCCCCATGTTGAACCTCCTGTGGTCTCCTCAGCAGTGAGCTCGTATGTGGCTCATTAGTGACCTCCTCAACCCTGGCTCCCCTGCCATGACCTCGCCCACTTGACACAACACTATGCCATCCCATGCACACACAGGGTCAGGGAGGGGACAGATGCCGTAAGGAGACCCAAGGATTTCTCTCCCCCCACCCGACCTACTCAGGGCTGGGCAGAGAAGCTTGGCCGCAAAATCACTGTTCCTGTTCTTTAACTGGACAAGGAAAGGTGATGTGTCCAAAGTTTCTGTTTGTTTCGGAGACGGAGCAACTTTATCACTGGCAGTTGACTTCCGGAGCCTTTTGTTACATCCTCCCCCTTCAGAACTTGAGCTCTGTGGCCCCGGAACCGTCTGTTTCCTACTCTGAGCCCAGCTGCAGGTCCCCGTGCGTGTGTGTGTGTGTGTGTGTGTGTCTCTCTCTCGCGAGCCTTCCCACAAGCCTGCTTCCCTCACCCCCCCGCCCCCCTTCCTGCTGATGAAGGAAAAGCTGTTCCAGGCAATGACACCCTCCAGCCTCACAGGCACCAGCGTCCCTAGGTATGACCCTGTGACAAGGGGCTGAGCCCCCACCCCCAGCAGTCACATGGCCCTCTTTGCCCTGTTCTCAGCCAGGATGAGACCAACTTCGCTCTCAGCAAAGGTTTACAGGAGAGGGTAAACCCCAACATCTTTCTGTGGCCAGCAGTGCCTCGGCTCACAGTCCTCTGAGAAAAGACAGCCCTACCAGGTGCCGCTGCCAGCCTCTCTTGGCGAGATGGTGCTTTTCAGTGTAGAAGCATGAGGCTAGAAGCCACAGCCCGGCTTGACGACACAGACCTTTGTGCCTGATGCATGTCACCTCCTCGCAGGGAGCGGACTGGAGACCTGAATTTGAGGTAGAGTAGCTCTCCGGGAGGCCAGGGAGTAGATGACCTTCAGCAAGCTGCTTCGCCTCCTTACACTTTAGCTTCCTCATTTATAAAACGGGGAGAATAAAAGTACCTCTCTGTTAGAGTTGCTGTGAAAATTAGATACAGTATGTGAAGGGTCGAACAGCTCTTCTGACTCCTGGTAACAGTCAGCAATTCTAGTTGAATGTATAAAAGCTTGTAATCCTGTGTGAATCTGGTTCCGTTTGCAAACGGAAAGATAAGATTAGATGACCTGCCAAACCTGCCTGGGCTCTAAATATGTCTGTTTTGGATGCCTGCCGATGCCTTGCTCCTCAATAGGTTACCCATCCTAAGTCCTTCTCTTACCTGGCCCCTGCAGGGGTGTGGGCAGCATGGAGTGTGCTTCTGGAGAAGTGAGAAGCAGCCGGGGGTGCAGACAGCCCTGGCATCAAGCTGGTTCCTAGAGCTTGCTCTGATTCTGAGCTTCAGCATTTTCGTTTCAGTGTTGGGGATATGATTGTCCTCTCTCGGGGTTCATGAGCATTGCTATGTATAGCATGGGCCTGTAGTTCCTGGCTCAGGCAAGTAACCAAGAGAAAAGCCCCAACCAGCTGAGTGAGATAATTCTGAGTTAGGACAAGCACGTGTGTGTCAGAGGAGAGCCACGCTCCGTAGGGTCTTCAGACACAGACAGACAGGCCTTGCTGCGTGGATGTGACCTTCCCAACCTTGTGATTAGCAGCAAGTGCATTAAGTGCCTCAGCAAGAGGCCCCAGGGATGGTGACTATGGCCACTGCTTGTCCATATCAATGGGCTTTTAGCTTCTGGACATCTGAGACCACCTCCTAGGATGTGCTCGCGAGTCCTACATAACCTGGGCTTCTCTGCCGCTCTGGGTTCAGTGACCTGAGATCACCCAGGAGTACACTTCCACAGCACCTGCCCGACCAGCCAGGGAGGAGGCTCAGCTGCGAACATAGCGCAGGTCTGTGGTGTGAATTCACCCACTGCTCCACCGGGCAAAGGTGCGGCTGCCTCACTTCCACACAGATTACAGCTTCTGAAACCTTATGGGAAGTTCTACCCTCCCCCTTGCAGAGTCACTATGAGTGGGATTCAATTCAAAGGCACAAGCACTAGTTGGGAGATTTCAGGGTTGACTTTAGCCTCCAAGTCCCTGGGGCGATGACAGCACAGGGACCTGTGCCTTAGGCTCGGGCAGGCATTCAGCAATCCCTCCCTGGCGCCGAGGGAGTCAGAGTCTAGCTAGGGCTGGACCGCAGGAAAGGTGGTCTCCATCGCTCACCATTTGTGAGATTTGTGTCTCCAGGACAGCAGAGGTCCCTTAGCTGGAACCAGCTCAAAGTCTTCAAGGTCGTGAACCAGGCATCATCATGACCATCCCAATGGTTTTTGTTCTCAAAGTCTAAAAGTTCAGACTTATTGCAAATCTTTGTGATTTCATGGTAGTGGACTATCTTATGGTCAACCAAACAGCTAAAAAGCAGCTAAATGCTGGTTGTGTAAGAGTCAGAAGACATACAAGTTCTGAGGAATAGTGAGGAGGCAGAGATTTCACCAGTAGCTCTTCTTTCTAGTCTTACTGCCTTCCAGGCGATTCAGAGTCAGAGTGATCCTGTAGGATAGGGTAGAACCGTCCATGTGGGTTTCCAAGACTGTAACAGGATACAGGAGTAGAAAATCTCATCTTTCTTCCAAGAAGGGCCTGGTGCTTTTGAACTGCTGACCTTACAGTTAGCAATTCAAAGTATTGGGTTGAGATTCTGGAGTCAGCTGCCTGGGCTTGTATGTGAGCTCTTGCACTCATCAGCTGGGTGGTCACTCCACGCCAGGAGTTTAAGCTCTTTCTGCACTGGCCAAACCAAATCACCTACCACTGAGTTGGTTCAGACCCATGGTGACCCTAGAGGCAAAGTAGAAATGCTTCCTAGGCTTTCTGAGGCTGTAAATCTCTATAAGAGTAGAACATCCCCTCCACTCCCCTCTGCCCGCTTTTTTCTCCTTGCAGCTATCAGCCCAACAGTGAACCTCAAGGCCACGAGGGATGCCTGCCCTGCAAAGGGAAGGTTTTCATGAGTTCACTTAGACCTGAGGTCTGCAGAGTTCAGTAAGCAAATGCAAGAACACTTCTTAAGGAGGTCAGGGCCAGTCCCTTGTGGAAAACTCAATGTCCAAGCCTGTTTTATTGTGTGTGAAGATAGAGAATATAAATGTCCAATGAGGGGCTTCAAAAAGTTCAGGGCGAAAGTTCCTGATTCTTTCTTTAAATTTTTCCATGAATTTTTTGAAGCCCCTTCATAGAAATACTTTATTAAAAAAAAACAAAACAGCAAGCATTTGATTGTGGTATGAATGCATGCGTACTGCGTGGGCTAGGGCCCACCTTCAGCAGTTTATACTCAGCTTTCTTTGTAACAATAAACATTAGTTAATACCACTTTTGCGTGGCAGCACTCTTTTCACTTTCTCCCTGCTTCCTCATTCCTGCTCACTCGTCCATCCTGCACCTCTCTCTGCCAAACTTTGCTCTGAAGAACACATTGGTTGTTGCATCTTTATATGTCATGTTTATTGGGCGTGGGGTGAAGGTTTGCTGAACTCATTCATATACATTTTGTGTCAATGGACTACAGACACTTATTCCACCCCCACCCGCACCCCCAGGCTTCCCGTTTCCTTTCCGACTCCTTTCTCTCATAACTTTCTGAACTTTGCCCTCTGGTAAAGACTGCTCTTTTTGCTCTTCAACAGTTGATTATTCTACCACAAGGGTCAGTTCAAGTCTAGGTCTGAATAATAAAGGCCACAGTCTTGGGGTGGGGGGCGGATTAAGGAGGGGAGGGGCACTCACTCATCTCTCTCCCATCCATAGGCTTGGTCTCCTAGGACTTTGAGTTTTGTACCATGTTTTTCTCCCACTCTGTGCGGGACCTTCTGCTCCGATCATTTTCAAAGCAGATGAAGGTAGCCAGGTACCATCTAGTTCTGGTCTCAGGGTGGTGGAGTCTGATGCTTGCAAGGTCCCTCAGTCCAATGGACTCATCATCTCCATCTTGCCTTTGGATTTTCATGGCTCATCTTACCTCTGAAGGAGAGAGACCAATGGCTGTGTCTTAGGTGGCTGGCTGCTCCCAAGCATGGAAGATCCCAGTCACTACTCACCTGAGCAGGCTGTACACCATTGTGTGGGGGAATCGTGTTTATGTCCACAGACCTTGTTGTTCTCCAAGACCGTGGTCGCCATCCACCTGGCATAGCATCTAACTCTCATGAGGAGTTTTGTTATGTGTAAGAAATTCTTCATTGTGCCTCCTATGTGCTCCACCATATGTGACAGAGAAGGGCATGATGTTTGGTAAAGTAGAGGCTCAGTGGAAAAGGGGGACACCCTCTAGGAGATGGATTGACACCCTGGCTGCACCAAGGGGCTCAACATAAGAGCATTTGGGTGATGCTGCAGGCTCAGCAAGTGTTTCCTTCAGTGTCTGTGGGTCTGAGGGTCAGAAGGGACTCAGTAGCACCTAACAATAGTAACAATAGGATTCCCCAGGACAGGTAAGGCTTTTGTTGTGCACACACAGCTATCCTCTGTTAGATCTCACGATATTTGTGGGATATTTGTGCCTCATTCCCCACCCCACCCCTACCTGCTCAGCCTGCATTTCTGTCAGAGCATCTAACTTGTAGGCCAGTGGTGGGCAATAACAATAGTTGTCTCTGTGACCTTTAATTCTTGCAGATCTCCCAGTGTCTTGTCCCACTTTCCTCCCTCAGTTTATCCACCTGCAGTTGTTACCTTGACTGTCTGCCTCTGGCCATTGGCTGCTCTTTAGAAGTCCTTTTTACCATTTTTGGATTCTGAATCAGACCCTTCCAGTTTAAAGGAAAAGTCTCTGCTTTCTTTGAATTTATTGATATCTAAGTTGAATGTGGAAACACCACGTGGAGGTTTGATGGTTATTGTGAGATGCCATTTAAGTTATGTCCAATTGATTGTGTCCCTATGTACATCAGTCGGCGTTAAAACACTAACATCTCTGGATCATGTGGTCAATTGCCTAAGTGAATGCCTGTATGGATGACAGTGCCTGCATCGGTGTGTGTGGCCAGAACAGATGGAATCAGGGTGTCAGAGCATGCTGCACTGTGCAGGGAGTCAGAGTCAAAAGTCATTTATGTCCTAGAGCTCGGGATCCTGCTTTGGTGTTCTGGCCCTGTCTTTATCTATGTTTGTGACCTTAATAGAATCAGTTAACCTGACCATTTCCTCCTCTGTTAAATGTGGAAAATAACCATGCATGCTCCCCTCCCCACCCAAGTAATTGTGAAGACTAGATGATGTAACAGGTGAAAAGTGGTTTGGTAAATTGGAAATGGTTATTACCACACTACCTTTTCCAGTAGGGCATTAGGCATATTCAGACCATGTTATATGGTTTTCTGTTTATAGAACCTTGCTGTCTGGTTCATTTAACTTTATGATATAAGGCTTCAGAAAGTTCATAGGAAAGTTAATTATATGTATGAGTGGGTACCCCCCAAAACAGATTTGCCTGCCAAAGCTATGTATTTTTTTTTTTTTTTACAAAAAAAGTATCACCTTCAAAGTACTCTCCAGTACACTTAATATTTTTTGTCAAATCTGCAATTTCATTCTTGGAAATATTTTTCAAATTCATCTGTTAAGATGACTGACAGCACCTCCCTCATTTTTTTCTTCACCTCTTCTCTGTCTGTCCTTTCATGTCTCTCTTCATTCTCAGAGGCAGCAGGGGTGAAGGGGGGGTGGGAGGGGGGGGGCAGGTGGGGAAGTCACAGAGAGCAAGATCAGGTGAGTAAGGTGTGTGTGGGGCAAGAGAGGCATGCTGTTTTTATACCAAAAATGGGTGCCCTGAGATGGCTGTGTGAGCAGGTATGTTACTGTGGTGGAAAAAACAGTACCTTGTCTGCCACAAATCAGGCCTTTTTTGTCTCACATGGTTACACTATCTTCAAAACTTCTAGCTAGAAAGCTTGATTAACAGCTATACCTGGTGGAATGAACTCCAAATGCACTATCCAATGAGCATGGTCTTGACCTTTTATTTAACTTGAGAAGTTTTTTTTGGGGGGGTGGGGTGGGGCGAGCAATATGGCAATGGTATTATTTACTGACTTGATTGATGCCTGATTTCAGGGTTGTAAGAATAGCACATCTCTTCCTCAGTAATGACCTTGGAAAAAAAGTCTGGGTCACTTTGAAGCTGCTCTTTCAAAGCTTGACATATTTCTACTGGACACTGTTTTTAACTGGTCAGTCAGAACCCAGGCACAAATTGTGCAGCGACTCTTCTCATTCCCACATCTTCTGTTAAAATTCACTGAATTCCAAGATAATCCAGATAACTTCTCCATCTCTTCAATGGTCTTTCATTGTCGGTCTTTCAGCATAAGTGCCTAAGTTTTGTCAATATTTTCATCCATTCGGGGGACTGACGGAAGACCACAATGAGGTTTTTCATCAATCAGCATTTCACCTTTTTTAAGAAGAGAAAATCCCTCTCACACTTGAGTTTCTCCCATAGCACTGTCCTTGTAAGCTGTGTTCCACATCACAACCGTTTCTACAGTATTTTCCTGAGCAGGAAACAAAATTTAACAGCCATGAGCTGCTCTCTTAAATAGGTTACCACAAAAAATGAAGTTCACGCA
Organism: Nesogale talazaci; assembly: GCA_004026705.1. Taxonomy (NCBI): domain Eukaryota; kingdom Metazoa; phylum Chordata; class Mammalia; order Afrosoricida; family Tenrecidae; genus Nesogale; species Nesogale talazaci. Next base: position 17,380 of record PVJH01004949.1, read on the forward strand.
AAACTGCTTATAGGGAAAAAATCCACTGTAACCAGAGAGACCTTCCTAAGTGATGTCACTGGGTGCATTAACTCAAACCTAGTTGCCGGATGCTTGGGGTACCCTTTTGTATCCATATTACTTTTTCCTGTAAATTGAGTGAAAGTGTACAGAGCAGACCATCAGTTTGACACTCAACAAGTACATATACATTTTGTTGCATGTTATCAGGATCCTCAATGTAGCATCAATTATCCCCCTTCCTTCCCGAGTTTCCATTTCCCCTTCTTTCCTAATACTCCTGCATTTTGTCCTTGGGTCAGGGCTGCCAATTTGATCTCATGTACTTGGTTATTCTAAAAATCCATTGTCTTGATTTCATTTTCCACGAGCTCTTTGAAGTCTCATTGTAAATACAACTAGAATATTTACAGTGAAAAAAGGTGTTGTTCATTTTAGCAGTGACTGGGCTACAGACCTGTTTAATGTACATTTCAGTTCTTTAAGGAGTGGTATAAATTTTAATAAGGCAGCAGTAACTTTTATAAGTTTTAATAATGCCTTGTGAGCTACGTTCATTCGAACAAGAGTGCTTAGTAGAATTATCACGTGACCCTTCCTTGTGACTACCTGACATTGGGTTAACTACAAGGCCTGACCTTCCCAGTCTGACCCCTAAGATAGTTATTGTTTTGTTCAACAAACTTACATAAATAGGTGTCTCTCTGCAACCAACATCAAATACCAAGATAGAAATGCCACATCATGTTGCATTTAATTATTATTTTAAAAATCATTTTATTGGGGACTCTTACAGCTCTTATAACAGTCCATACATCCATCGCATCAAGCATATTTGTACATATATTGCCATCATCCCTTTCAAAACATTTTCTTTCTACTTGAGCTCTTGGTATTGTATCAGTTCCTCATTTTTGTCCTCCCTCCCACACCCTCTCTCCCTCATGAACCCTTGATGATTTATTAATGATTATTTTTATATCTTATTTCAAATGCTGCCTTCCTTCACCCACGCTTCTGTTATTTGTTCCCCTGGGGGTGGGGGTGGTAATATGTCGATTATTGTAATTAGATACCCCTTTATCCCTCCCCCCCCACCTTCCCCTTACCTTCTTGGTATTGCTACTCCCCTTACTGTTTCTAAGGAGGTTATCTGTCCTGAATTTTGTGGGTCAAAAGCTCTTATCTGTAGCAATGTACATGCTCTGGTCTAGCCAGATTTGTAAGGTAGAACTGGGGTCATGGTGGTGCAGGAAGCAAGCATGAGAGAACTAGAGGTATATTGTAGGTTTTGTCAGTACTATACTGCTCTGGCTGACTCGTCCCTTCCTTGTGACCCTTCTGTGAGGGGATGTCCAATTGTCTACAGATTTGGTCTTCACTCCACACTCCCACTCACACCTGGCCCTTGGTCACATCAACATGATTATCTTGGGTCTTCTGATGCCTGATACCTGATCCCATCAACACCTCATGATCACATGGGCTGGTGTGCTTCTTCCATGTGGGCTTTGTTGCGTCTCAGTTAGATGGTCACTTGTTTATCTCTAAGGCCCCAGATGCTATAATTTCTGTTAGGTGGGAATCATCAGCTTTTTTCACCATCTTTGCTTATACACCCATTTTTTTCTTCAGCAATCATGTTGGGAAGGTGAGCATCCCAGAATGCCCGGGTCTTAGAAAAATATATTTTTGCGTTGAGGGAGCACTTGAATAGAGGCCCAATGTCTGTCTGCTACCTTAATATTTAGCATATAATATATGTAACTAGATCTATGACTCTATCATTGCCTGCCCCCCTCTCTCGGAGCCATCAGTTCTTTTGTTTTCTCCTCAAATTGTCTTACCTATCTTATAGACATGGGAAAAAACCCAACCAAAGGATAAGCCTATAAATATTCTGCTGCTTGACCTTTATGAATGTTTTTACACTTAATTATTATGGCTTTTTTGGAATTCCGTACGTTTGGCAGTATTCTTTGTAGTTGACTTATAAACCTCTATGAGATTTTATACCAACTTTTTTATCTGTGTACATTTAAGAAATGCTTTAGTAAAATTAGTTTACATCGATATTGAGGACCTGTGAGTCTTTTCTTTCAAAGAGGGTTTATTGAAGACCTCTTGTGAAATAGTGGATTACAAATTAGGCCATTAGCCACAAGGTCAGCAGTTTCAACCCATCACTGACAGGAAAAAAATGAGCCTTTCTGCTTCTTTAAAGGTTTGTAGCCTAGGAAACCCAGAAGGTCAACTCTGCTCTTTCCCTATACGATCAGTGTGCATTGGAATTGACTCAATGGCAGTGGATATCGATTTTCAAACTCAAGCTTTGGCCATCGAATCAGTTCTGACTTACAGGCACCCTCTAGAACAAGGGTTTCCAAGACCCTAACGGTATCACTTTCTTGGCGTAGAAAGCCTCTTCTTTCTCTTTTGGAGCAGCTGGTGGTTTTTGAACTGCCTACCTTGTGTTTAACAACCCAATGTGTAATCACGATTTAGTCAACCACAACAGCAAAGTAAACTCACCGAGACCCAGTTGATTCTGACTCATTGGTCCCTGTGTAAGTTGCTCTCCCAGAGTTTCTCCCTCAGAGCTGCTGGTGGGTTTGAACTGTCCCGCTTGTGGTTAGCAGCCCAATGGCCCAAGCTCTGGCTTACTTCAGAATTACTGAAATCCTGGTCCCTCTTGATCAGTAAAGGCACATTAAAATAGATTATTCTGAGAAGAGCAGACCCCTGTGCTTCAGCTTATTTTCCTTCTCAGTTGGGTACTTAGTACTCATTTCTCTGCTAAACTCATAAGTTGGATAGAGGAATACTTTCTCTCTTCTGGCTTTTTACCTAGCCTTTTAGGCAAATTATTCTGGGTGTATATATAAGAGCTTTTAAAAAATATATTATTCTTATTTATGAAAGGTGCATTTAGGGAAAGGGGAGGAAATGTCTCTTTTATTGCTCAATACCTATATCTTTTATGTTCCATTCATAAGAAATAGCCACCTCCAAAATCTTTTTTTTCTCATTTAAATTAGACATGCCACCATTCTATCTATTGTTATGTTTCTCGTTATATTAGAAAGTCAGCCATTGGCATGTTTTCAACCTCCTCCAGTGATAATATCCGGGCTTCATGTGGCCTTTCTTTCCAGGCAGCCCTCTGCTCTAAACAGATGACGCCATTAGTGCTCACACTTGTTCCTGGAGGGAGGCAGAATCAGACAGAGCTTCCGGGTGCGAGGACAGAGAACGGGAGTGAGTGAGCATGAATGGAGCCATGGGTTACTTCTTTTATGTTTGCATTTCTGCTTGAGGCCCACTTCCGCATTTGCACCTATTTTTGTATTTCCTTTAAAGTATATTTTGAGTGATAACAGTCATTAACTCTATTGCTGGAGAGAGAAGTAAAGGCATTACTAATGTAGCTGTAGAGAAATAAAAACCCTCAGTCAAATCTTGTTCGATTTGTTAAGAAAGAACAGGTTTAATATGTTGCTTTGGGTGCGATGTCTGATTTGTTTGCCTCAGACGTGAAGTCTGTTTCATTCATTTTTTATATTTTGAAATTGAATATTCCAAAGAAACCCCTCTGATGGTACAGTTTCTCAGATCTGTAGTGTTTACCTGTTTTGAAGGTGCTGAATGAATATTCCTACAACCCAATTTGACCAGTTCATACTTTTGTTAGTTTTTAAGCATCGTGAATTTTAGAGTCAAAGAACTTTTATTGGCTGATGATAAACTCTCTGATTCTCAGTTTTCTTCTTTATAAAGGTGATAATGTAACTAAAGATGGCTGTTACAATTAAGCGGGGTCATGTATATTAAATGCAAAGTAAATAAAAGTTTAAAAAGAGTGCCCAGCTATCAAAATATATAGCATTTGGGTTTTTAAAGACTTTAAGTTAGACAAGCAGCTGTCTAGCTCAGAAGTCACAAAGCCCACATGGAAGAAGCACACCAGTCTTTGTGTCAAGGGGATTGGGTAACAGACATCAGAAGACCAAAAGCAAACAAACACTATACTGTTGAGAATGAGGGGAGTCAGACCAAAGATCCTATGCCCATCTGTAGGCATTGGGGCATCCTCTCACAGAAGGGTCACAAGAAAGGGATGAGTCAACCAGGGCACTGTATAGCACAGATGACACAATATTCCCCTGGTTCCTTAGGCTTCCTCACCCCCCATTATCATGACCTCAGACCTACCTTTCACTGCAGGGTAGACCAGAGCATGTGCACAAGTACAGATAAGAGATAAGGACTCAAGACACATGGAATCCAGGAAGAGGAATGTGAGTATCAATACCAGAAGGGTAGAAGGAAGGGGAAAAAGAAGAAGAGGAAAGGGAAACTGATTGCAATGATTGACACATACCCCCCACCCCTGACCACAGGGGTATGAACAACAGAAACCATGGGGGAAAGGAAGCAGTGGTCAGTGTAAGATATGAAAATAATAATAATTTATAATTTATCAAGGGGTCACAAGGGTAGAATGGGGGACGGAGGGGGTAAAAAGAGCTGATACCAAGTGCACAATAGAAAGTCAATGTTTAGAAAATAATGATGACAACATATGTACAAATATACTTGATACAATTGATGTAAGGATTGTTAATAAGAGCTGTAAGAGCCCCCAATAAAATGATCTTTTGATCAAACAATGGGTAGCACCCATGACCGCCAGAGGCAGTGATGCCTAAATAAATAAAAATTAAGAAGGCAATTAAAAAAAAGAGTTATAAAAGAAACAAGAAACCTACACAATCTTTCTGCCCCACAGACTGTATTCTATTTAAATTGAGGGAGAAAATACTGGTCTTGACCTATTAAAATGATATCAAGCAAGTTGTAACCTACTGTTTGCAAACATCCCTCCATAGATGGCTTTCTAACTTAATTCTTTAGAATTCTATCCTTTCCCTGAGACTCATATACCCACTCATGAAATCTTCTTCCTTCATCTATGCACCAGCGTGACCTTCTGTGAGTATACCTCTCTCCCATTTATTGTATTTATTGCACACTGCTTTTGTGTTGATCATTGCTTAATAATTTGTATAATTTACATCCGTGACTAGATTGCCAATTCTGTATGGACTCTAGGAGGCCACTCCTTTTTCAACCCAGGCACACAGTCGAGTATCTTACCCACTGAGGCCCTCTGATGTTAGTCAGGAAATTCTTAAGTATTCTGGATACTTCTCTACCTTTGTGATGACATTTGAAAGTCATCCAGTTAGAGTCTATGTGTGTCTCCTCAAACAGGGGGGAGTTTCTTGCATTACTTCAGCCTCCAGTCTTCATCTGCTATGTTGCCTTGAATTCCTGTGTGCCTGAGAAGGAATCATAGGTTGGGATTTAAATTCTGGCTTCTAGAGAGGGACTCTCCATTTTCTGTTCTCTAATGTGATGAATCTTGCAGGCTCCTTTCAGTTCTTTGAGCAAAGTGCCGTTACAACCTCCTCTTTTAGGCAGGTAAGCCCAGTCTGATACCTGTCAACCCTTGGATGCCTCTGCAGCATGTAACAGATCATGATTATAATCTGAGAGACTTGTATTTTACAGTCTAAGGCCATTTTAGTTTGTGTGTGTATGCATGCACACACTGTGATATATAAAGGTGTTTATATCTCATGTCTTATGCATTATTCATGCAGAGCCTTTCTTTTAAATAACAAAACATTATATAGATGAGAATAGCATGTTTTTATCTAACATTACTCTGTATGTCATGTGAGGAATCCAGTTTTGAGATCCTAACTTATGATTGGAAGGGCAGGAACATTTCATATTTATACAAACTATCCATCCAAAGATCAACCTCATTTAAACAAAGAGATATAATTAGAAAAATGATTTCTCTCTCTCTCTCTTTAGTCTGATGATATGAGTTTTGGCCTGCTAACCATAAGGTAAGCAGTTCAAAGCCATCTGCAGCTCTGTGGGAGAAAGGTCAGGCTATCTGCTCCTGTAAAGATTTGCAGCCTTGAAAACCTTATATAGTATTTCTGGGAGTCAGAATTAGTTCAGTAGCAGGAGGTCAGTCGAACTGAAGAGACTTGGCTGAATTAGCAATAGTTGCTATCGAACTGGTCTTGCATCTATATAAACTCATAAATCTAGGCATTGCAACATCTGTCAGTCTGGGCAGTACATTGACAAATGACCTCTCAGATATGGCTAGGAAATTCTAAATGCATATTGAACATCTACTAGAATAATAAATCCAAGAGTTACTAATGTGTGAATTAGGTAACAACTTTCTTTTTAAATAATACTGTTGGACCTTGATGGTTTTTAAATTTCCCCATAAGGAAATTGTGTGTGTGTTTCTAATTTCTGAAGCATCAAACTCTTAAAGGGACTGGTGAAATGAGTACAGTGTGGTTCTTTGCAGCAAAGCTTCTTCATTTAGATTTCCCCCTTTCCTTTTTTCCTAATGCCATTGACCTGAGCTGAAGTGTGTGTGTCGGTGGAAGCAGGATTAGTCTGAAAAGAGATTTGGAGAAAATCTCCTTCAATATGTAAGTGCTTGACAAAGCCATGTTCACATGGAAGTCCGTTTTGAGAGGAGGAAGTTAAAAATCAGGTGACTTATTTTGTGTTGCTGGCGGACTGCCTGTTTGATAGGAATACCATGAAACACTAATTAATCACCCAGGGTCTCCTCATTCGCTAATCACATTGCATGAAACTTCCCTGCTGGCTGAGGCTCAAGGGCAAACCATGGGCTTCCAGCCAGCTTATTTTTCATAAGCATTATGCTACTGCTATAAATTAATGTGAGCTTAATATATGCTGTCAGCGGTTTACTTTCCCATGGCGACCCTCTCTGGTTAAACAGCTTTAAATGAAATTTTATATTAAGAATGAAAAAAAGTTTCTTGAAGAAGGAAGAAAGAAAGGAAGAAAAAGATGCAAAGCCTCTGCAAACTGTTTCCCCTCTCCCCCCGCCAACAGTGTCTACTGTTTCTGTTTTGATAAAAAATATACTGGATTAATTGAACTATGCAAGAATATATGATAGTTCCTTTTGTTATCTGGAAAGTGGACCCACATCAAGCTTAAGAAAGACATCGAGGCTGAGCCCCCGTGGCGTAGTGGTTGTGTGCGGGACTATGGCACACTGGGATGGAGGTTCAGTTCCAGCAGCAGCTCAGTCTTCTACTGCCACCACCAAAAAACCAAAAAACCAAAAAAAAAGAGATTGATTCCTTGGCATTTTAAATTGCAATGCCAGTGTTTATTGGGCATCCATTCTCCACGATGGTTTCCTGAGAGGTGTGCGTGGTGAATGTAGTTGGCTGCTAACTGGAAGGTTGGAGGTTGGCATCTACCCAGAGGAGGCTGGGAAGAAAGGCCTGGTGATCTGCTGTTGAGAAAATTAGCCCCTGAAAACCTAGAGCACAATTCCTCTCTGGCACACAGTGGATCACCAGGAGTCTGCACCAACTAGATACAAAGCACCAGGCTCCTCACCCCACTGAATGTCTGCATCCATTTTACGTGGGTGCTATTACTATCTCCATTTACAGGTGTCAGAAGTGACACTTGACCGACTAACTTGCCCAGTGTTACATCTTGTCAATGCTTGGGCTCAGCTTTGAACCAAAGTATGGGCCAAAGGCTGTGTTACGTATCCATACGTTTCCTTTAGATGATCCCTTGAACTGGAAGAAAGTGTCATTTACTAGAATCCCCAATAAAGGAGGATACTGCCCCTGGTGGTACTGGAACGATCAAGGGGGCCAGCAAAAGCAGATACCTATACTTTGTCCTGGATTGTGGTTCACAAGTGTGTATTTGCAGCCAGGAGCTGAGTTTTTGTTTTAATGTTTAATGTTCTTGTTTTTTTAATAAGCTATGTGAGAGGCATGTTGACCTCCCGTGCATCATTTGTATCTTCACAGCATTGAAGTGTAAATGCTACTTTGTTCAGAGGACAGGAAGTTGTAGGCCTCTTTGTCCCAGGGGAACTAAGCTCTCACACTGTTGTGCATCGGGAGCCTCTCCCAAGTGATTTTACCAAAAAAGGAAACTTTCTGAGTGCACATACATGGACAGCTTCTACTGCAGCGCTTCTGGGCTGCTGTGGAGAGCCCAGCCCTCCATCCTGAAGCCCAGCTTGTACTCTGTGTAAATGAATCCCCTAGATCTGCGTAATAAACTCTTCTAGAAAAGAACCTATGAAAGAGTGATTTGTTGAAGCCCATTTCCCCCTTTGCAGTGTCTGGCCCTAACAACAGAAGAGCAGGTGAGTATTTTGTGGTTTAGATGGGTTCTATGTCAAGCCAACACTCATTTCTTTTTAGGCTGTCCATTGAAAAGAACCCATCCCATGTCTTTTTATAGTGGGATGCAAAGCTGGAAAGAGGAAAAACTGAGCCGAACATACCGAATCGTTAACGAAAAGATGCTGTCAGACTGAACCTTTTATTTTGTCAAACACCCCCTCCCTTCCCCACCACCATAAGTCACTGAGCCGGGAGGACAGATCGCAGTGGCCTCGGTGTATCGCTCGTTTGATGTGCGGCTTGGTGCTCATCCGCAGCGAAGGACGAATTGCCTCTGGGCCCCTTCCACGTGATCGCCAATGGGCTGGGATCTCGTGCACGTGCTCCCGAGTATCACTGCATTCATCTCTCGAGAGGTTTTGGTTTGTGCTTTGGGGTTGTGGGTTGGTTTTTTGTTTTTTGTTTTCCCCGATTTTGATTGAGTACAGAGTATTAAAAGGGCGTGTCAACCGAGCGAAGACATTAAGGGGATTTGGCAACCCGTGTGCAGAGATAAAAAGAAGCCAGCAATGCAGGGACCTGCCGTCACTTTTTTTGGGTGGTGGTTTGATTTGCGCCGAATGAGTATTTCTGTGATCACTGTGGAGAAGCCTGCTTGGCATCTCTGGGAGGAGGCATGTTTCCTTCAGAGTTGAGCATCCCCAGAGGCCCGCTGGGGGAAGACTCCGTTCCTATTTTAATATGAACCGGAGGCTTTCAAAGATGCTTTCCTAGGTGCTCTTGTGACTAACGTTATCCGTAAGATTTCACTTTCAGGAAGCATTGTAACTGCGATTCAGAAGGAAGTGTGCCCTGAATCTCATTTTCTGCAGTGTCTTTGGAGCCCTGGTGATGTGGGAACTGTGCACTTGCTCAGTGAGCGGTCAAGGGTAGGCCATTGGAAACCAGCTGCCAAAGAGCAGGCTTTCTGCTCCCCTACAGAGTTTTAATCCCAGAGTCCACACCGGTGTGCTGCCTTTTCCTGTTGGGGCCCTCTGAGTCACAGCCAACTCTCCACAGTGGGTTTGGAGCTTGGTTGTTTGGAAGTGGCTTTGCCTCCGTGTGTGTGCATGCACGTGCCGGCGCAGGAGGGTGGTGGTTGCGGGCCGTGAGTGAGATGGATAGAATTCAACTCATTCTACGTACGTATGTCATGTCTCAATGACCGACATCCTCCTCACTCTTTACCATGGATGCTGATTCAGTGGCCATCTAGGATAGAGTAGCACTACTACTACGGGCTTCCAAGACTGTAAATCTTTAGGGACTTCCCCTCTTTCAAAATTCCCCTTGTATTCTTTAATAATCCCTGTCAAGAGTCACTTATTCCCCCCTTTGAATGTCATTGTCTTTCTTAGAAAATAAAGTAAACTTAATGAGAAAGATGAAACAAAAATGAAAACAATACAGAATCATAGGAGAGACCCTTTGTGTTGGGTTAAAAAATTCTTTTTTTTTTTTCTGGAAATGAGTAGTGTGTAGCACTTCCTGGTGACACTGTGGGTTAGAGATTGGGCTGCTAACTGCATTGTCTGTGGTTCAAACCCAGCAGCTGCTCTCAGGGAGAAAGATGAGGCTGCCTTCTCTGTCTTATAGGATCTACTGAGTCCGAATGGGTTCAGTGGTAGGAGGTAGCAACCCTTGGCCTTCGGGGCAGACCAGAACAAACTATGGCTGCAAGAGGACAGCCCATTGGATGGGAGAGAAACGCTCATTTCTGCTGCACAATAACACCAGGTGACAAGGACTGGGCTGTGCCTCAGAGACCCCTGGTGGTGCAGGGGGTTAACTGTTGGGCTTCTAGCCATGAGGTCAGCAGCGGGAAACCACCGCCACACACAGGAAATCGACCCGGAGCAAGCACACATTCCTAGAACAAGGGATCTGTGCCGAGTTGAAGGGACACATCTGTGTCCGATGACTCAGTCTTTACACCACCTATCTTCCTCTGTAATTTGAAAGATGGGGGAAAAAAACCGTGACATTTTACTTATATGAAGTAGCTATATAGATAACTTTTTCAAAGTGTCTTCCTCATCACCATCCTGCTTAGCTTGAGCAGGGATCACTACTACGTATTTAGGATTGAGGCCACCTTAGTTCATTGACTTCTCCAAGGTCAGCTAATTAAGGGTGAGTGGTAACTCATGGTGACAGGTTGGGTTTCCTGACATCCCATCTGTCTATCTTTTAAATATATCGCATAGCGCTCATATCCCACATATAGTTCATCATCCACTCAGCAAATATTTTTGTAGGACCTCCTGTGAGCGACGTAACTGAGGAGCCCTTTGGGGCGCAATGGTTTCTTGTTAGGCTGCTAACTGCGAGGTCAGCAGTTTGAAACCACCAGCCGCTCCACAGGAGAAAGACTGGGCTTTCTACTCCTGTAAAGAGTTACAGTCTAGGAAAGCTCACAGGGGCAGTGCTGCCCTGTCTGAGAGGGACACTGTGAGTCAGCCTCCACTCGGTGGCAGTGAGTAGTGAGCCTCATCCAGGGCACAACGGCTAGCACTTTAACCTCACCCACCCTTCCGTGGGTGAAAGATGGCGTTGCTTCCATCAAGATTCACAGCTTCGCAAACCCTATGTAGGGCTGCGATGAGACAAGTCGTCTGTGACGAGCTTTGGGGACTCAGAGTGAACTGATCAGACAACAATGGCTGGTTCTGTGGAGCTCTATTTTCATAGAAATTAATATTCCCGTTTTACAGAGGACTATGAAAGGGGTTCGTCTAAATGAAAAACCCACTGCCATCGACTTCATTCTGACTCTTGCCAGTCCTAAAGCAGAGAGAGCATTGCCCCTGTGTGTTTCCAAGACAGTGAATCTTCGCAGAGCTAGGAAAACTTGCTCACGTGGAGCAGCTGCTGGTTCTGATCTGCTAACACGCAGTGAGCAGCCTAACAGGTCACACACTGTGCCACGCCACTGCGGGGGCTGTCTCCGCCTGTGTGTTTAGGATACAAAGTCAGGCATGCTGGTGGTGGCTCCCAATCTCAAACCTGCCCTCCCTCCCCAACCCCCCCCCCCCCCCCGTCACATTTCCTCGGTACGGTTCTTGTCCGTCTGCAAGCCTGCTACTCCCTCTGCCTCAATTTAGGCTCTTGTCACCCTCCCTGGACTGCTACAATCAGTTTCAGATTACCCAATTAGCAAGGTAAGTAGTGGCTTACTTGTGCTTATTGACTAATCCCAGTGAAGCCTTTTACATTTCCCCCCACCACAACAGTCTGCTTCTAAGTACGTCTCTCCCACAATCCATCCCATCTCACCTCCCTACAGAATCACAGCCTCTTTCAGCTGTACAGCCCGCACAAGAATGGGACGCCTACTCAGCAAGGTAAACACGGGCATGCTTCTGCTTGCTTACTAATCCATACTTTCTGTTGACTACAAAATAGGATGCAAGCACAAATAAGCCTGTGCTTGCCTTTTTAGATAATTGCCCTGGATGGCAGTAATCTTCCAATTTCCAGCTAATAGATGGACCTCTCTTCATTTTTTTCCCATTTTAGTGACAGTTTTATGGAAACTTCTTCTACATACCATGCAATTTGATAGTTCAATCAAATAATGAAGAGTTGTACAGCCATTACCACAATTAATTTTAACACATCTTTTCTTTTGTACTCATTGTTATTATAATTATTATTAAGTGTGCCAAAAATATACACAGCAATACTCAGACTCAACAATTTCTACATGTATGTTTCAGTGCCATTGATTGTACTCAGTTGTGCAACCATTCTTGATATTCTTTTTCAAATTATTCTAGCAGCATTAGCACAAACTTGATGCCCCGTAAGCAAAAACTCTTCCTCCTTCACCCCCGGTAACCGTTGGTCAATTTTGGGTTTTGTTTTTAAGTAGTTTTCCTGATATAAAAGTAAATGTCCACCATGAGCTGTGCTCCTTTCTGTGTCATGACTGTGTCCAGGGAGCCAGGCAGACGGAAGATGAAGATGAGTGGGTGGGTCCCGGTTGTGTGATTATTCTTGGACTGTAAATGTTGCTGATGTAAAACAGTATTCTGTCAACCTAATGTCTGTGTACACATAATGAGCGGTAACACAGTTAACTGTTCAATGAAAAGTCAAAAATAAAACCCCCAAAACTTCCATCCATTGTTAAGTCACTTCAAAAAAGAGTCGTACATTCATCACCACAATCAGTTCTAGTGCAGCCTCCCCCCTCCTGCATTCATTGTTTGCTCCCCCATTCGCCTTACCCTCCACACCCCTTCCCCCAATAAACCATTGTCCCTATTCATCCATTCTGTGTTAGTTTGGCTTGGTTTGAGAAACAAAATCATAAACACACATGTGTATAAGAAAGTGCTCTATATAAAAGAGCAATTATATATTGAAAAAACATCCCAGCCCAGTCCAGATTAAATCCATAAGTCTGATATTAGCCCATATGTCCGATTCCAGTATATAAGTTCCTCTTCAGACTTAAGCAACACATACAATGATGCTGAATGCACAAAGATCACAGGTCACAGGGTGGAAAGTCTTGTGGATACAGTAGTGGTGGAAACATCTCCTTATGACTCCTCTAGCTTCAAGGCTCTGACTCCATCAGTGTAGCTCCATCTGGCTTATCAACAGGAATGTCTTTCAGGGACAGTCTTTTTCCCCCGCCTCCTGGGAGGAAGACAGGAGTTCCCAGAAACCTTAGGAGAAGGCCATGCCCACATGGTGGGCTCATTGGCTATGACCTGATTGACAGACTAGATTCTACTCCTTCCTCTAGTTGACAGTAGATTGCATAACAACTGCTACATATTCCTTCTATGTTACATAAAGTGGGAACCTTAACATAATTAGTGAAAAATAGACACAAAGTGAAGCATGGAGAAAAAAAAACAACAATAATGTAAAGATGAAGATAATAATAAAAAAATAAAGTTTAAGAAAGAAATGACCACCAAAAATATTTTAAGAGTGAGAGAAGAAATGTCTGTTGTGGAGCAAATGAGAAATATTTAAGCTTAGAGCAAATTCAGGTTGGGTCCAGAGGGAGGTTGACTGACCAAGAACCATGTACCATAGTTTGATTCACCATAATCAAGTTTACAGTATCCTCTGTCTGATACTAAAGCTGTTAGAGTTCCTTGCTTTTGGGCAGAGGAGATCTTACAGAGCTTAATCTAACTAAATACTGTGCAGATGGGTTTGGGGTTCCTACTGCCCTCCATAGCCTTCTATAAATTGGGTTTTCACAATTTAAGCTGATACTTTGCTTATGGTCATATTTGGATTTTGTCATCTTTGGGTCACACAAGCTGGAGTACTTGTTCCATGTGGACTTGCTTGACTCCTCACTTGGCTGTTTTGTGACTGTAAACCTTTAAAATCTCAACAGTATTCTAATTGATAGCCAGGCACCAGCTACTTTTTTCACCATGTTTTGTTATAACACCTTATCTTCAGTGATCATTTCATGAAGACGAGTATTTGAGCAGGGCCATGTTATAAGAACTAACTGTTCTAGAATTGGGACGAGAATTACGTCCCAGAATCCACCTGGTTGTCCACAGGATGTGAGCAACTCTGGTTTTCTTTGTCGGTCATATTATAGCAAAAACAAAAATCAACAAGAACAACCACCAAAGAAAAAGCAAACAAACAAACAAAAACAGAAACAAAAAAGGAGGGAAAACACACGTGCGCATCATTGTCAATTATCTCCCTGGGGCATAGTGCAATTATATTGGTAACATCAATAAATGATCTGGTGTCAGAGGTTAAGGTACTGTCTATACATGGAGTTTATGTGAGTATAGTCCAATTGTGAGCTGCACACTATATAATGTTGCTTTGTACAGATTGATATCTTAATTGATGGAGCTCTGTTTACATTGAGGTAGGAGAAATTTTACTGTATCATTTCTTACAAGGGCACATCCTTGCCTATCAGATTCACTCCTGTCATATTTATGCCAGGGGAGCATTGAGGTACTAAATGAATGGTGGCTCTTGGTCCCCTTTCATTGGAGACCCATTAAGCCAGAGGCCCCACCCAAGATCCCGTGCCTTCCCTTTCCACAGTCTTGGGGTGGCCATCTTTAGCTTCCTCTCCTATCAGGGAGTTCCCATCCTAAGTCCAAGGACTATAGGTAGTTTTGAGGGAGAACCCAATTCTTCCTTTTGGGCTTTCCTCATTGAGTCCTTTTGGTTGGTGTAGCCCTTGGGGGATGCCATGTTCCTTGTAACTTCAACGTCTGAGACGGTGGTTCTCAACCTTCCTAATGCCGTGACTTTTAATACAGATCCTCACGTTGCAGTGACCCCTGACCACATAGTTACTTTTGTTGCTACTTCATGACTGTAAGTTTACTACTGTTAAGAATAGGGAGACCCCTGTGAAAGGGTCATTTGACCCCCAAGGGGGTGGTGACCCACCAGTTGAGAACCGCTATTCTAAGGTCATCTTTGTGCTTAGTCCAGGATGTGGTTTCTGGTAACCCCTCCTCCTTTCATTCTCCATGGAATACTGGAATGATCATTCTAAAATGCAGCTTGGGCCCTGTCCCTGATTTTTTTTATTTTAAAAAGGATTTTTTTTTTCTGTTTTGTTGAAAATCCTTAACTTGATGGTGCTTTGGTGAGATACGACTCATGCGAATTCCTCTAGCCGAAGTCTTCTCAAGCTTTATGTTGCCTCCCTATCACCTGCAGTGCTCGTTAAAACAGTACTTTCTGGGCTCTGACCCCAGCATGGCTGATTCTAAAGGTCTGAGGCCTCCGGAGAACTTGCAGATTCCCCGTGTTGCTGCTGCTGCTGAGGGGACCCATGCTGGGAGAACCATTGCCCCCTGTGCTGGGCCTGGCTCTCTGCTGTTCCAGCTGCTGGGAGCCCTTGCAGGTCTCTGAAGGGACATGCTGTTTCCCACCTTGATCCTTTCCCATAAGCTGTTGCCTCTGCAGGGGATGGCCTTCCCCTCTCCTTCCCCTCAGAGCCTGGTTCAAGGGTCACTTCCTAGGAAGTGACGGGCAGCCATGCCTTTCTATGAGGAACATTCCATGCCTCCTGCTTCAGTTGTGCTTTTACTTGTTGTCCTAACCCCCACCCCCACCTATGGTTCCTGTCCAGCTACCTCTTTAAGAGATCACGTGACAGCCATTACCTTTCTCTTCTAGTGTTGAGCAGAGAGAGCAGTGTATTTTTTTTAATCATTTTATTGGGGACTCATCCAACTCTTCTCACAATCCAAATATCCATCTATTGTGTCGAGCACATTTGTACATTTGTTGCCATCATCATTTTCAAAACACTTTCTACTTGAGCCCTTGGTATCAGCGTCTCATTTTTCCCCTCCCTCCCTCATGAACCCTTGATAATTTATAAAATATTATTTTTTCATGTCTTACACTGACTGATGCCTGCCTTCACCCACTTTTCTATTGTCCATCCCCCTGGGAAGGAGTTAAAGGAGATGCCCCATCTCCCCCCACTTTTCCCTTCCCCCTCTAGTATGGTTGCTCTCAATATTGGTCCCAGGGGCTTTATCTGTCCTGGATTCCCTGTGTTTCCAGCTCTTATCTATACCTGTATACATCCTTTGGTCTAGCTGGATTTGCCAGGTAAAATTGGGATCATGATCATTGAGGGGAGGAAACATTAAAGAATTAGAAGAAAGTTGTATGTTTCATTGTTACTACACTGCACCCTGACTGGCTTGTCTTCTCCCTGAGACCCTTCTGTAAAGGGGAGTACAGTACCCTACAGATGGGTTTTGGGTTCCCACACTGCATTCCCCCTCATTTACAATGATGTGATTTCTAGTTCTTTGATACCTGATACCTGATCCTATTGACACTTTATAATCACTTAGGCTGAAGTGCTTCTTCCAGGTGGGCTTTGTTGATTCTCGCTAGATGGCCCCTTGTTTATCTTCAAGCCTTTAAGACCCCAGATGCTATATCTTTTGATAGTTGGGCACCATTGGCTTTCATCACATTTGCTCATGCAAATGCTCACCTCTTTGTCCTCAATTGTGCCAGGAAGATGAGCATCATGGAATGCCAGGTTAATGGAACAAAGTGTTCTTGCATTGATGGACTACCTGAGTAGGGGCTCAGTATCCATCTGTACCTTAATAATAAACCTATAAATATTTGTACACAGATCTATTTCCCCATCATCAGATATAAATATTTACACATGTATATGCCTATATTTAGCCTTCTTTAAATGTCCTTTCATCTATTTCCTTTTATTTTCCTCTTGTCCACTATCATGTTCAGCCTTCATTTTGGTTTTAATAATTTCTCTTGGTTACATTGCCCTCGATCAAGCCCTACCAGGCCTCCTACACCCCCCTTGCCATTGATTGTGGATCACTTGTTGCTCCCTCATCCCAGGGTTTGTTAACACCCTCTTTCTTTCCCCTGTTTCCCCCTGTACTATGTCACCCCAGAACTGTCAGTCCCTTTGTTTTCTCCTCTAGATAGTTTTTCCCACCTATCTTATCTAGATAGAACTGCAGAGGTAATAATATGCACAAAAACAAGACAGAGCAAAAAATTAACAAAATAAAATAAGACAATAGCAACAAAAAAGAATTTTTTAAAAAGAGAGAAGCCTATAAATTGTTCAAGGTCAGTTTGTTGACCTTTAGGAGTGCCATGCCCTAGCCCCACAGTCTATTTTTGGTGTTCCCTCGGGACTTCCTTGCAGTTCTGTTGCACACCATTAGTGCTTCACCTCCGTGTGGTGGGGTCAGATTGGGCCCAAGTCCCTCACTGTGTCTCCAGTGTTATCCTGTCCCCCGTAACTCTATGGGTCAATGAGGGATGTCATGTCTCCTCATGGGGCTGGTCCTATGGTCCTTTCTGTGCATTGACTGCTCTGAGCAGGAATATCATCCTCAGAGTTTGATGGGCCAAGAAATGTTCTGTTCTCTCTTCCTCCCTCTTCAGTTGCTCCTGTGTGCTCTGATTAGACATGCCCTTCTCCCTGAGTGGTGTATTTTGAAGATACTCAAGAAATGAATTGAACAATAATGTCGTGCTCACATTGATGTATTGGCTTAAGCATTGGAATACACTTAATGTGTACAGTCTCAGAAACTCTGTAAGGGTCAATGTGAGTCAGAATTGACTCCATGACAATGAGCTACTGGTGCTTTAAAAAAAAAAAAGAAAAGGGACAAATTATTAAGGGTTCATGGGGGAGGGAGAGGGAGGAGGGAAGGGAAATATGGGGAGATGATACTGGGGACGTAGGTGGAGAGAGAATGTTTTGAGTGATGATGGCAACAAGTGTGCAAATGTGGCCTTCATACAACTGATGTATGAATTGTATGAGCCCCCAATAAAATGTTCTTAAAAAGGGAGGGGAGGAGCTTATATCAAGGGCTCAAGTGGAAAATATTTGGAAATGAATATGACAATATGTGTACAAATATGTTTGATACAAGTGGTGTCTTGAATATTATAAGAGCTGTAAGAGCCCCCAATAAAATCATTGGGGGGAAAAAAGGGAAAAAAGAATAATCCTATTTGGAGTTTTATTGGTATTAACCTTTAAACGTTGCCTTCGATTTTTTAACATTATTAAGATGTTTCAACACCACAGCAGTGCGCATCTGAAAATATTAGACTTTCAAGGATATCGTTGGTGTGAGCTGCCCTGCCTGGTTCCTTAATGCGATCTGCAGGAGCTTATTCCCACAAAGGCTAGTGTTTGTCTGTAGATAACTTACTTCTTCTGCCACGATTT
The DNA here is from genome assembly GCA_004026705.1 of Nesogale talazaci. Classification (NCBI taxonomy): domain Eukaryota; kingdom Metazoa; phylum Chordata; class Mammalia; order Afrosoricida; family Tenrecidae; genus Nesogale; species Nesogale talazaci. The sequence continues at coordinate 35,395 of PVJH01004949.1, forward strand.
GAACTACTTGAGTTATCCCTCGGACCTCTGAAGCCTTCGGCACATCTCTCTAGTCTCTTTGCAGCTGCGGTGTTATCTAATCAAAGAGTTAACAGATGGACTAGCCCAGGCGGGCACACAGCAAAGATCTGCAGGCGGTAAACTTGCAACCTCCATGCTTCCAATCCCCAAATGGATAGCTTAATCCTTCAGATTCCTTTCTTTCATGCCTGCCTTGCCTGTGAGATTTCTGAGAAGAATGCAAGTTTTATCGCCTGCCTTCCTGGCTCCTTTTCTACCTCAAGTTACGGGTTCTTGCCAGAATGTTAAGCCTTAAAGACTTGAAACAGAGAGAGACATTCCGGAAGAAGGTGGTCTTTGAACCGTCGATGCTGATTCTAGGTGTACTGCAAAGGGCAAATTTAGAGAGATCTTTTATTCTTTCTGAGAAATGGAGGAGGAGAGAGTAGCAGTCCAAAATGTTTGAGTAAAAAACCACACAACAATGTTTTAGTCCCACCCCAGAGGTCTCTTCCCCCTCTTCCTGAGCCTTGCACCCCCGGCTCTGCTCAGCAGTACTGCTGCTGCAGCTATCCCTTGGACTCAGCTCCCTCTATCATTCTCTCTCAACGCCTCTTTCTAGCAGGTGGACGCGTGACTGAATTACGTGCTCCTTCACACACCAAGTAACAACAGCTTACCCAGTTATTTGAAATAACTGATGTTTCTATGCAGTTCCTTTGTCAGACCATGATTAGCCTCTGCAGCCCTGTGGTTCTCCTGCCTGTTTTGCATGTTTTCTAGTTAACAGTGAGCTTGTCACAGGAGCAAAGCTTGCTGGAAGTGAATCTGGTCTGTTAATGGGGTTGCAGGACGCTCTTGGTTGTAAGCAACAGAAAACCCCCAAAGTAGCTTGTCCTAAAGTGGGAGACAGAGGAGGTATTAAAAAAAAATAACCAGGGATAGTTCCTGGAGCCCAAGATTAGAAAGCACAATGCTGTCTCCTGGGAATAGGGAGAAGAGGCTTTCCGAAATGAAGTCGGCTTTTCATCCGAGTGCTTTCTATAGCTGCGCTGCCCCCCCCCCCCCAGCCTCCACAGAGCCCTCAGTGCTCCCACCTTCCTACTCTGTTCTAGTATAGTGAATTCGTGGAAAGACAGACTCTGGTTCAGCCTGGCATGGAATGGACTAGGCCAAGGCGCATGTCTAACCAGAACGAAACCCTGTGTCTAGGGGAGCGTGTGGAACAGGCTCACCTTTACAGACGGAGCTGAAGGGGCCCATCCCTGAGTGTGGGGGTCAGTTTTCAGTAAGGGGAGGGGTAGGCTTGTTTAGAAGCTGCCCCAGACATTACTTACCATTTATAGCCCATCTTCCGGGATGTGTCGTGGTTATGCATTAGGCTATGATCTGCAGGTTGGCAGTTCAAAGCCACCAACTGCTCCACAGGAGGAAGATGGGTCTGTAAACAGGGACAGTCCTGGAAGCCCATGGTGACAATTCCACCCTCTGCTGTAGGGCTGCGATAAGAAGGCATCAACTTGATGGCAGTGAATGGAGTTCCTTCTTCCAAAAACAGATTATGTACCCAAATGAATAGGATGAGATCCAAACCCTCCCACGGAGGGCATAAGGCTAAAACCAACCAACCAACCAACAAAGAGTGATGTTAAGGAGAGAGATGTGCCAAGAAGTTCTAGAAGGGTACTTCAAAAGCAGTGGATTTTTAAAGTTTCAGGTTGATCACCCCTGGAATGTATGACCCACATTGTGAAGGTGAGAACTATAAACAAAGCAATAGTTTATAAATTATTAAGAGTTTGTAAGGGGAAGGGGTGGCGAGGGAGGGGAAATGAGGAACTGATACCAAGGGCTCACGTAGAAAGCAAATGTTTTGAGAATGATGATGGCAACAAATATACATATGTGCTTGATACAATGGATGGATGGATGTATCGGGATAAGAGTTGCATGAGCCCCCAGTAAAATGATTAAAAAACAAACAAACAAAGAACCAGGAAGAAATGCTCTAAAAAAACAAACAAAAATATTTCCAGCCTCAGAAACCCACTGGGCCAGTTCTCTTCATAAGGATCACTATGAGTCAGAATTATAACTCGGTGGCAGTGAGTTTCTTTTTAACTTTTTCGTGTGTGTTGAATTTTCCACCACACTTACTCTTTCATCATGGCAAGAATTACACTGAGTCGCTGGGGGTCCTGATGGAAAACCCTTGCTCTTTAAAATAACCACCAGTGGCCAGGTCATCTTGACCCCTGGTGACCTCATCAGTGTCAGACGAGAACTGCACCCAGGCGGTCTTTGTGTGTGGCTTTATTTTTATTTTCTTATTGTTTTATAGGAGAAATGGAGACTTTAAGGTTTAAGGGCAGTTGTCATCAACTTAAATACAACACTTTTGTCCATTCCACGATTTTCACATCAACTGTTGAATGACACCCAATTACCCCCATCATGTTGGACAACCCTCACGGGCCATTATTGTCCATCACCCTAAACAGAAAGGCCCTGCTTCCCCAATCCGGGCTCCCCATGCTCCTACAGAGGGACTTCTGGGGCTGAGTTTGTTTCTTTGGGAAGTAGATTGACTTTGGTTAGCAGCAGAGTACATTAATCGTTTGTACCATCTAGGGACTCTCGGCTCTATGAAGACACAACTTATTTCATTATCATAAAGACTTACTACACTGGGTGGCCTGCGTCAGCCAGCCCACCCCTCCCGGAATGGGGCACTGTGCCAGCCAATGTGTCCGAAACATACCTAGTGAAAAGTACAGGTGCGGCAGCTTCAGGAAAAGACATCTTCCCTCATGGCACTGTGTCTTTTTGCTCCCTTCTGGGAGAAGCATTTTTTTTAATTAAAAATCATTTTATTGGGGGCTCGTACATCATTTTTCACAATACATAAATAAAACCTTCTTATTTATCCAGACAAGATCTCCTCTCTCTCTCTCTCTCTCTCTCTCTCTCTCTCTCGCTCTCTCGCTCTCTCGCTCTCTCGCTCTCTTTTAAATAACCTCACCTACCTCACACATTCACATCGGAGGGACCTTTTCCTCCCCAACATTTTCAGCATATCAGCTCTGCTGGCTCTTCCTCTGCTACCCCTGGCAGGTTTCCTTGAGTGTGGTTCTTCTAGAACCTTCCTCACTCCTAGCACAGGAGATTCAATTGTAATTTAGGATAATAAGTTTGAAATGGAAGTTTTATTTTTATTTTTATCTTTCTCCTTTTGTGTTTACCTTGCTACATTGTTATTTTGAGTCAGCTCTCCGGAGAGGTGGGCAGATGCTATGGACGTTATTGCTTTTTTTTCTTAAGCAAAGAGGGCTGGATGACCTGTCCCTTGCCTGTGAACTTGGGTGCACACCGTTATACATCCCTGCTTTGTTTTTAATGAAAACAGAAGAGCAGAGCAATGGAGGATCTTGAAATGATTTCATTTTATTTGTTTTTAAGCACGCAAGTTGAAGTTTGCTTCCAAGCGAATTCAGATTGCGGCCGAAATAACCTGCAAATGAAGGCTGTCCTTCAGAAAGGCCCCGGGATCGCACGCTGCTTGTGCGACTGGCAGCCGAGAGTTATTTCTGTCAGCGAGCACATGCCATGGAATTTTGAAGAGCCACGATTTCTGTGCAGAAGATGCCAGAAACTTATGCATTCTTCTTAACACCTCCTTCTCCTTCACCCTCACCCCTCCCCAGATCCAGTCGTCCCTGAAAATGTCAGCGTTGCTTCTAAATGCCTCTGGGTGCCGTCTCCTTCACCACCACATTGCCACCCAGGACTACCGTCAGACCTGGCCACCATGGCTCTTAGTGGCTTCTTTTTGGTACCCAGGCATCCACCCTGGACCCGCCCTCAGCTCTTCGGCTCCCAGCCCATCACTTTTATGAAACCCAAATCTGACAGTGGTCTCCCTACTCACCCTAGCCCTGCCTTCCATCCGGAGTGGTCCTTAACAGTTTCCTCTGACTCTGAGGTCAATGGCTGGATTTCTTCGCAGCGTTCACAAGGCTCCTGGGCTGCCCCGGGCTTGCCTGTATCCCTAAAGGCAAGTCCTGCAGACCTGCCTCTTGACTACCTAGACTCTCTGTCTACCACACCTGTCTTTAGACTGGTTCATGCGTGACTTTCCCCTCCCGACAAGGTCTTTGTACAAGTTCTTCCCTATACCTGAGGTACCTGTCCCTCTTTCTTTTGCCCAGTAGCGCTCGCAGCACAGGTGATGCACGTCTCTCACAAGGAAGCCCTCCACAGCCAGAATCTGCCTCAGCTCCTCCCACCCCACCACTCTTAGCCAGGCTCTTGCTCTGAGCACCGGTCTGGGTCCAGTTTGAGCTTTTGATCTCTGATTGCTTGATGAAAAGCTATCGCTTTCCTAGACTGTAAACGCGGTGCAGGAAGGACTGTTCCATATCCAAGATGTTGAGAGATTGAGCAAAGCCTAAGGTAGCCCCATGGAGAAAGTGGTCTACTCCTTGTAGGCCTTCGAGAAAGGGGCCACGAGCAACCTTCCAGATAGAGATGTTCAAACACACTAGTCACATCCGAGGGAACTTTTCCTCCCCAGCATTTACAGAATATCAGCCCTGCTGGCTCTTCCTCTGCTACCCCTGGTAGGTTTCCATGAGTGTGCTTCTTCTCGAGCCTGCCTCACTCCTGGCACAAGAGAGCCTGTCATGAGAATGCCTAGCAACCTAAAGAGACCATCTGAATCCCTGGGCAGAAGTCGCACTGCAATGGGACAAACATTTTGTGACCTGGGAAAGATGTTACAGTTGCTATGAGCTTGGGTGGAGGAGTCAGATTACCTCGTTAGCATAGCTGAGGCATGAAGGTGCTCTTGAGAGAATGCTTTCAGTGCTAAGTCTCTGTTTCCTTACCGATAAAATGAGGAAAATAGCACGATTGTATGCTTTGGGGCCCTCACTGGACTGTTGACTACAAAGTCGGTGATGCAAGTGTACCAGCTGCTCCAAGAGATGAAGTGGAGGTTGTCCACTCCCAGAGAGAGGAACAGCCTTGGAAACCCTGCGTAGGGCACTGTGACTAGAATCAGCTCAACGGCAGTGGGGGGGCATGCCCTCCGTGAGATTATGATGGGCTACTTCACACCAGTGCTATCGAGAACGCTAGTGTGAGTCTCATATGCCATTTGAACTGTTAACTGGTTATATTTGAAAAGTTAAAAACACACCGGTGAAAGTAATTTTATTAATAAATTTCATTTAGATTCGATATAGCCCAGATATCATATCATCGATAATATCAGTAATAAGGTAATTATTTGTGACCTTATTTACCTTCTTTGTTGCTAGATGCTCCTAATGATGGCTTTGTATTACAAAATGAACTACCCCATATTATCCTCCTGGCTGTATTTGATCTTTACCGAAGCAGGAAGCAAACCAGGCCTCTCCCAGCAGGGTAGAGCCACTGAGTGGATGCGAACTGCCCACCTTTTGGTTAATAACTGAGCGCTTAATCACTCATTGCATCACCCAGGTTCCTTTTATTTATATTAACCCCTTGAAGTCCAGTGTATGTTTTACATTTTCAAGGCTACTCAGCTCAAACAAGGCACATGCCAAAACTCAATGGAGCTTAGTGGCTTTGTGCATTATCTATCTTAAGCCTCACAACAATGTATTGGGGGGGGGGGGGATTTTTAAAAAAAAATATTAAGGTTAATAATTATGTTTAGAGATTTAAAAAAAATTTTTTTTGTGGGCATCACTGCCTCTGGTGGTCGTGGGTGCTACCCAGTGCTGCTCCTGAGAGCCACCGCTGGATTTGAACCGCCAAGCCCGCGGGCCGCAGTCCTGCCACCGGGACTCAGCCCTATGTTTAGAGATTTTAATTGTTTAAAACTCCTTTTTTTCCAAATATACTTTGTCTTCACAGTGTTTAAAAAAGATATTATGCCTCTTTTAAAAAAAGATAAAAGTGAGGTTTAGAGTGTTTAACTAATTTTGCTTCAAGGTACACAGCTTCTAAGCAAGAGGAGCAGAGATCTGTGCCCTAATTGTGATCAAGATTAGATCTCCCACCGAAGTCCATGAGCTGGGCCTCCCCCAGCTAAGTGGCTGGATGGAGCTGTTTTAGCAAACTCATTTTGAACGCAGTACCTAGCTCATACTGAGTACGCAGTGAATGTTGGCAATGGTTATGTTATCAACTTTTAAACATCAAAAATTGACAAACAATTGTGTTGCCCGTTTGCAAAAACTCACGTGTGGGAAGGTGCCTCGAGTTTGCTTCTCGTTTCTTTAAAGTGGAGTAAAGAAGGGACTGGAAGTGTTCTCGGCTTGCCAGCTGGCCCCTGGAAGTCAGCCTCTCGGGGTTGCAGAATGAGGTCATTCCGCGCGTTGATGGTCCTCTTTTCTCTGGGAGGTGGGGGATGAGGGGGCTGAACATACAGCAAGAGCTGCGTGCCTGCCTCTGCTTTTTGGCTCGTGTCTGTTTAATTTCTTGGAACTGGAACAACTTGATTTTAAAACAAAACATATGGGCTGAGAGGAATTGGGAAGACGTGAGTGCGTGATGTAGCACAGAAGGTATGTATTGAGCTGAAGGGCTGCCCGCACCCCACTGGCTGGCTTAGGTATTGAATGTCTTCCTTCAAACCCAGTGTCCTTTTTCCTGAATTCTTTAAACCATGTTTGGCAAGGGACTGAGGAAGGAGGAAATCGTGGAGGAAACACATACAGGAAGTTTCTTGTGAGTCTTTTAAGTCTTCCTTTTCCTCCCCACACTTGGTGTGAAAGCTTTGCTTTCGAAGTTGTTTATCCATATGCTTGTGAAGGTTGTGGTAAAGTTCCAGGGAGAAAGAGTTTGCTGCAAGAGGGAACAGTCATCCCTGCTGAACGCCTCGGTCTTGCCTGTCTCAGGATCTGATGGCAGCAGGCAGAGTCTCTGTTCCACCTCCAGAGCTTATTAGCAGGCAGCATGCATTTTCCTTTTTCTTACCTTCAACATCTCTGCTTCAAGGCAGAGCCAGAGATGGCCCCTCGATCAGAGGTGATTCAATCCTCACCCCTCAGTTCTCTGCCCCATGGGAGCCTGTGTTCCCTGCCATGGCTATAAGAACTTGGAGAGCAGACCCATCGTGGCTCAGCTCCCTACTCTCTGCTTAGAAGCTGGGAGCCTCTGAGCAAGGCAGTTAAGCTCTTTAAGCCTCATTTCTGTCTGCCTTTTAAAAAGAACTTATTCAGAAATATATATAGTTCGTTGTTGTGAGACTTAAGGGGTGACACTGTGTACCAAGCAGCTGAGCACAGTGCCTGAAAACGAACAGAGACATCACCGTTAGCAATGAGCCGGGGGTCCTGGGCAGTGACATGCCCACCCTCTCTAGGAGCCAGCTGTTGTGGGGTGCCGTGTCATTGCGTGACATCAGTTCCGACTCACAGCAACCCCATCTGCAACAGAGGGAAACATTGCCCAAGCCCGTGCTATGCTTACCACTGTCACCTTGAAGTCCGCTGTGGCAGTCACTGTCAACCCATCTCCTTGGGAGTCTTCTTCTTTTTCACTGAGTCTCTACTTCGCTGAGCAAGGTGCCCTTGTTTGGGAGCGAGCAGTCACACATTCAAAGCACTGGAGATGAAGTCTGCATCCTTGCTTCTAAAGAGCATCCTGGCTGCTCTTCTTCCAAGGCCAACTGGTTTGTTCTCCTGGCAGTCCACGGCACTCTCACAGCTCTGCACCATCGCCAGTGGGCCAAGGCAGCACTCCTTCTGCAGCCTTCTTGATGTACTATCCAGGCATCACACGTGCTTATGAGATGATTACAAATACCACAGTTTGGGACTAAGGCACGCCTTAGTCCTCAAAGTGACAGCTTTGCCTTTTAACCCTTTAAAGAGAAAATTTTCCCCATTGCAAGAGAGAGTGCATCATAATTGTCTATGTCATAAAGACCCATGGTGAAGGGGAGGGGAGTAGGGTGGGGTATAGAGAAAGAGGAGGTGATACCAAGGGCTCAATAGAAATTAAGTGTCTAGAAAAGAATAATGGCAGCCTATGTACAAATATGCTTGATACACTTGATATATGGATTACTATAAGAGTTGTAAGAGCCCCCGATAAAATGATCTTTTAGTAAAAATTAAGTAAATATAAATAAAATGGTACCCCCAAAGTAAAGAAACAATAAAAACCCATCCCTGCTCGATAAACCTGATGTATGGATTGTTATGAGAGCTATAAGATCCCCCATTAAAATTATCTTAAATAGAAAACACCATCCATTGCATAACTATGGCTAAATAAGGACTCTGGAATATATTATTAGGGCTGTTCAGAGAAACAGAACGTGTGTGTGTTTGTCCACAGGATGACACACATGGTTAAGTGCTTGACTGTTCATTGAAAGGCTATTGGGCTTTGGTAGAAGCCACCCAGAGGGTCCTTGGAATCAACTTGCAAAAGGCCCCAACCTCAAAAACTCAACTGCTCTACCCCACAGTACGTGCAGTCAGCATATGTTCTATCAGCTAGATAGTAACTGTGTGGTATTTGCCTTGCACACGTACACATCCAGCACCAACCCCCACCAATCAGGCAATCTTGACTCTGAAATATGTTTGACAGGCCAGCAGGCTGGAAAACCAGGCAGGATTATGTATTTTACATTCTTGAGGCAGAATTTCATCCTCTCCTGGAAAGCTCAGTTTTTGCTCTTGAAGCCTTCAGCTAATTGGGTAAGGCCCATGCGCGTGGTTGAAGACATTCTCCTGAAATGAACGGATTGTGTTCATCGTACCTACAGAACGACTGCACAGTACCATTTAGACGACTTGCTTACAAACACGGACACTGTCATCAACAGGAGAAATAAAGAAACATTTTTGCCAAGAAAAACCCTGGAATTAAAAGGAAATATTTCACCAGAACAGGCTTTATGCCATGTATCCACAGTTGGAGCCTTAACGCTGCCCTCCCACGCTTTCTAGGTCAGGGGGAGCCTGTGTGAGGAGTGTGAGCTCTTGTACAGCTGTCCGTAATTACTCCGATTAAGTAGATTCCCAGTTATGGCACTTCTATAGGACAGAATTAGGACTGCTCCCTGGGGTTTGCAATGCTGTACAACTGTACAGAAGCAAAAAGCCTCGTCTGTCATTAGTAGGGGCCACCCGGTACATCGTATTTACAATGAACCCCTGTCGGGTCCTGCACCATCCCCACAAATATTTATATACTTGACCTCATAGTGGCATACATTGTGTCAGTCCATCTCTTTCAAGGTCATCTTCTTTTTCACTGACCTTCGATTTTGTTAAGCATGAAATCCTTTTCTGGGGACTGATGGCATGCCCAAAGTATGTGCAGTGAAGTCTTGCCTTCCTCAATCCCAAGTCAGTCAGCCTTGCTTATAAGGAGTTTTCTGGCTGGATTTCTTTCGAGGCAACTTTGTGTGTACTTCGGAAGTCCATGGTATGTTCAATTTTATTTATCAACATTATAATTCAAATGCATCAATTCTTCTGAAGAAAGTCTTCTTTATTCGGTGCCCAACTTTCACATGCATCGGAGGTGATTCGAAGTGCCCCCGCTTGAGCCAGGTGTCCCTTAGTCCTCAAGGTGACACCTCTGCTCCTTATCACTTTAAAGATGATTCACGTGGCAGATTCCGTCGATGCAGTACATCAGTTCAATTCCCGGCTGCTGCTTCCATGGGAGTTAGTTGTGGATCCAAGGACAAAGAAATCCTTGGCAATCTTAATCTCTTCTTCACTGGTCAGGCTGTTGTCTGTTGATCCAGGTGTGAGGGTTCTTGCTTGCTTTACTCTGAGTTGTCAGCCATCCTGCTGCCATCCTTGATCTTCGCCAGCAAGTGCCCAAGTCCTCAAGATTTGCAGTAAGCGAGGCGATGTCACCTGCAGATCTCAGATTATTAGTAAACCCTCCTCTAATTCTTCTTTCTATAGTTCAGCTTCTCAGATCGTGTTCTGAGCATGTAGCTTGAGGAAGTATCAGGGAAAGATACGACCCTGTCGCACTCCTTTCCTGATTTCAAATAATGTGATAATGCTTTGTCTGTCGGAACTGTTGCCTTGTGGTCCATGCACAGTTCCTACATGAGCACAGTAAAGTGGTCAGGAATCCCCAGACTTCTCAGTGCCATTCGAGGTTTGTTATGGCCCCACACAGTCACATGCTTTCGTATAGTCCACAAAACACAAGTAAACTTTTTTCTTCTTTGGCATTCTCTGGTTTCAGTCAAGATTCATCTGATGTTTGTCAGCAATGATATCCCTTATTCCATGTCCTCTTCTAAATCTACTTGAATTTCTTTCAACAACCTGTCAGTATAATGCTGTGAACATTATTGAGTTACTTCAATAAAACACCTTCTCTTTCTCCCGCAGACCGGTGCGTGGGTTAGAACTGCTCATGTTTCAGTTAAACAACCCAACTTACAGCTCACTATGCACCAGGCCTCTCTTGTACTCATCTGGGACCGATACATTTGAGAGGGGCATCCGGAATTCCTTTACTTTTTGTACAACAGAGACCCAAATATCCTGTAGTGTTTGAGAGACTGATTCATTTGATGTCTTGGATCGGAAAAGTAACTGGACTAGAATCCTGACCAGGGGAGGGGAGGGACTGGTCATGACTTTCCTCTCGGGGTGTTGAAAGCCAAACAAATCCTGTCCTCAGAAGTGCTGCCCTCGGTTGACTCTGACTCATCGGACCTGCTGTGTGCCAGCCGGAGAACTGTGCCCTGCAGAGTTGTCAAGATCTGGGTCTCCTCAGTGCGACTCCATGTCTTTCTTCAGGGTGGACTTGGTGAGCCACTAGAAACATCAACCTAGAGACTCTACTTCTCATTCCTCATACCATACCCACCCCCCCACCCCCATCATGGCTAAGGGAAGATAAAAGGGGTCTTCATCATTTCTCCCCCTCCTCCCCTCCAGCCTGGTTCCACTTTTCAATATAAGAGGTCCGAAAGTACTGCATACGATCTCATTGTCATGTCAGATAAGCCTTGCAAGCTTTAAGACTATGATCTGGGAAGCTGTACTTTCAAAAGCACCATATTTGTCTTTCCCTTTCTTGCTTGCTTTTTTCCTTTCACTTCCCTTCTTTCCCCTGTGGATTTACTGGCCTCTACCGATGAAGTATCGGTGGCCCCGGCTGCACGTGGTGAGGGCCTTGCCAGGTGGGTGGTTCTCATGTTTCCCTGGCATTGCAAAGAATAACCACGCTCCCTCTTGTTTTCTTTGGGCGCCTCTCTGAGAGGAAGGCCTGCCTGACATTTAACTTAATCAAGATGTGAGTAAAGTACCATATATATACTTGAGTATAAGCCTACCTGAATGTCAGCTGAGGCACCTAATTTTACCACAAAAACTGCATTAAAAATATGCTGAAAAAACTCAGTTTATACTCGAGTATATACAGTAGGCAGACATCAGGCTGCAACTGCTTTCCCATCCGTGTTTGGAGAGGAAATGCATCGATGTCACTGACAGTAATTTTAAGAAGGAATAAGATGTATCTTTCCTCGTGGCCAATTGGATGCAGTCTTGATCAGTGAGTTCTTTGTGGGCGGGCAGGCTTGTACAGTGGGTCATCAAGCCTGTGACGTATACTGTGGCTTTCAAGACACAGTTCAATTTCAGCGAGAGGAGAATGTGTACCTTAGAGAAAATAGAGTACAGAGACAGCAAACCAAGGTAAAGTACCCCCTCCCCTCCCCAAATTCTCAGAGCAGCCAATTGATGGAACAGGGAGATCCTCGGCCAGGACTCTTTGAGTCCCCTGCATGGAGGTTGAATGCTTCTCTCTGTCCCGCCTGTGTCCTGCATGTTACACACGAAGGTTCTAGGATGGGGCCGAAGGCCGGAAGAGCTGTGCAAGCACTCTGCATGGCACCTTCAGTCAGAGAGCTTTCAGAACCATCGGAGGAACTTAGGGCTTTTGTTTGGGTCACCTTGCACTTGTTAAAGATTTGTGTTACATTAGAAGACAGGATGGCGAGTTTGTGGAGGGGACAGGAGGACTTGGGCAAGCCCTCTCTGACCCACCTGTTGACAATGGTATGGGGGGGAGGAAGAGGGCCCTCATCCTTGGAGATTCTGCATTCTTCTAGACCAGTGCTTCTCCACCTTCCTACTGCCACAACCCTTTCATGTAGTTCCTCGTGTTCTGTTGAACCCCTCCTCCCAACCGTAACATTATTTTCGGTGCTACTTCATAACTTTAGTTTTGCTACTGTTATGAATCAGGCGACCCCTGGGAAAGGGTCATTCAACCCCCAAAGGAGTCACGACCCACAGGTTGAGAACCGCTGTTTGAGATCCCTGCTTCTGGGAATGCATTTTCTAGCGAGCAGCAAATTTAGACTCACGGGACACTCCATGTTCTCTTTCCAGACACAGAGCGCCGCATGGAAAGTTATTGACGACTTCCATTTTATCAGGGTTCTACCAAACGATTACTCTGAATAATCCAAACAACTTCTCAGCACCTACCTGTCTCCAACCCTTCTTAATGCCTTAATAATTTTAGGCCAAGGGGATTATGGTATTTCTTTTCCTGGTAAAGTCTGTTATTTGGAATTTAGCAAAAGCTCTTCCCCAGCCTGGTAAACTAACAGAAGAATGGATTGGAAACGTGTGTATTTGACTAGTAAAGTCATTGTGTCTACCCCTTATCCTTATGCTGCTGCCTTTTTTTTTTTCTTTCAGTTTTTGGGAATAGCATTTCTTGGCATTGGACTGTGGGCATGGAATGAGAAGGTAAGCTAAATATAATAAGAGCACAAACCTTGTGTCTCTTAGAAAAGACGGATCCTCTATATTTTTCATTTTCCTCCATGATAGCTACAGAATCTAAAGAAACATGACCCTCTAATTGAAGAGTGTGTTCTTGACAGATACGGTTATGTTCTCAAAAATTGTTTAGGAAGGGAGCCTAAATCGACCACTCCGTAAGAATGATTGCCAGCAGTAACCTTATACATCCAAAGCAGAGAGGATGTTTTGGAACTTTATCAGTTAGCCAGAGAGATACAGTTTCATACTCTGGCTCAAGATTTTCATTAATGCATAGAAATATGGCTAACCCACCTTACCTTAAATTGTTTTTAATTTTTAACATCCTTTGGAAGACAAACTTAGCCATGAAAAGCATTCCTTTTATCTTTTAATTTTTTTAGGGTAAGCGTTGTGTGACCAACTGTTAGCATGGGATGAGACAAGCTACAGTTTATCACTCATTAGATAAACCTTGTTTGTGGTAAAGAATGTGATTTAAAAAAAAAAAGAATGTGATTGTAAGTATCAGACTGCTGATTGTACATAGCAGGAATATTTAAAATATTCAAGGGCTGAGCCCCGGTAGCGTAGTGGTTGAATGCGGGACTGCGGCCGACTGGCTTGGCGGTTCAAATCCAGCAGCAGCAAGGCTGGGCCTCCCATTCCCACCAGAGGGCAGCGATGCCATAAATATATATATATATGTATATGTATATATATGATCAAATATAAAAAACTCATGTTCACAACCATTGAGTCAATTCATAACGACTCTATCGGGCAGCAAAGAACTACTACCCTTGTGAGTTTCCCAGGACTCTTTACAGGACTACAAAGTCTTTCTCCAGTGGGGTGACTGGTGGTTTCAAACTGCTGACCTTGAGGCTCCTATGATCAAATGTAGTTGATTAAAAATACAGCTCAAGAGCTAGAAAGTGAGCCCTGGTGGTCTAGTGCTTATGAGTGGGGCTGCTAACCAGAAGGTCAGCAGTTCGAAACTACCGCAGCTCTCAGGGAGAAAGACAAGGCGAGACTCTGTAAGACCATAAAGAGTTAGCCTTGCAAACACACGGGCTGCTCTACCCTGGCCTGTCGGGTCCTCTAAGAGTCAGAATCAACTGTATGGCTGTGAGTTTGGAGTTGGTGGAGAGCTAGAAGCCTGAGTTCCAGGTTACCGTGGCAGCACCATTCTATGGGCTATTTATGCAGCACGATCCTCCCCTGTGTCCTCTTCCCTCTTACTTCTCATCTGCACTTTTTATTTGGGGCGGGGGGGGGGGGGTATAAAAAAAGGTTTGTTCTACAACTCCTACTGAGGCCAAGCTTGGAATCCAAAAAGCAATAAAAACTGTTTTTGCTTCCTCCTTGGGAAGTGAGGTCCTTTGCAGACTGTTTTCTACCTTAGTGCTGGGCCACACCATCAAACTATTCTCTTCCACCTTGTGAGATGGAGGGAGTGTGTGGATCGCTTAGAACTCACCAACTCCAATTCTGCTTTACATTTTCCCAGAAGACCATGCTCCTCTCTCCCTGGTATTTTGCCCTCTGAGTCTGACCACAGCCCCAGACCAAGTGGCCCTTTGAAGGATTCCAGGTATTAAAAAATGAGAGAAAAGCTCAAAAGATCCAGAAACCAATAGCCCTTCAGAGGCTAGCAGGAGATCTTACAAACGGACGTGATGTTCACAAAGACCCAGACATGGAACTTAAAGGAAATCCTGAGTTATGCAAATGAACCCCCCTCTAGTCATTCATTTTTTTTAATGCAATATAAAATGTCTTACAGAAAAGCAGCCAGAAAAGCAGCCAGAAAACGTATGAGGCCGACTGTGGCTGTGGAGAAGAAGTGAGACAAATGGAGGTGCCAGGGCAGAGATAATCTTATCTCCAGGAACTTTTATGTGGAATGCTGTTCTTCTTTGGGATTATGATGAGCTTCTCCCACAATCGTTTTGTCAGCTTGGAGCTTTATGTTGGCGGAATCTCAGAAAGTCCACTTTTAGAAGCTCTCTGATTCATTAAATTATCAGACAACGCAGCTTTTTGCAAATCCTCCCTTCATAAGAATCTGTTTCTATCTGCCTCAAACAGATGCTGGAAACCATTAAATGAACTAATTGTCTGTTCGGGCAATAAACAGACAATTGGTTGCTTTTAGGACTTTGTTTCCCCCTCTCTTTATGAAGCATAATTATCTTTTTGTTTCGTTCGTTGCCCCAAATGTCTCTTCTCTGATATAATCGCAAACTTCTAGAACCGGCAGTGTCACCCAGATGTCAGAGAGAGGGTGGGTGCTGTCCTCAGGGAGGAATGAAGTGGCCACTGGTTCTTTGTCAGGAGCATGCTCAGCAAATAGTTTCTCTCGAAAGGTGAAGCTCCGTGTCCAAGGTCACTAGGCCCCTGTAGAGCAGAGCAGGATCGGAGTTGGGGCAGTAGAGGGGAGAGGACCTGTCCGGTCCCACGTGTGTTCAATCAACCATCCTTTTGGTGAACACTGACTCCGTGTCAGGCACTGGGCTGTGGCCTGGGCACTCAGTGGTAGATGACGCAGAGCGCCTGCCTTTGAGAGTGTGCCGTCTAGTGGTGGGAGCCTGCAATGAGCTGTTGTCCAGACAAGTGTGTGCTTCCAGGTAGAAACAACTTGTAGGGTAGGGACAAGCTAGAGAGGGATGAGAGAACTCTGTCTTCTAGGCAGAGTCGTTGGGGGTCTGGGATCCCTGGTGGCATCGTGGTTACACATTGGCCTGCTGAGCAGAGTCCACTGTTTGAAGCCCCCAGGCATTCCCAGGGAGAAAGCCAGAGCTTTCTATCCCCATAAAGAATGGCAGTCTTGGGGACTCACAGAGGCAGTGCTACCACATCCTGTAAGCTTGCTGTGTCTTGGCATCAACTCAATGGCAGTGAGTTTGTTATGGGTTTGGGTTTTGTTTTTTTTTTGAGAGTTGGGATCCAACTGAGGCCTGAGGCAGGGCTTTGGTGAATCCAGGGGACAACTAGAAAGCTAGTTGGGCTGAAAGGGAAGGAAGTAGGGCACGAGAAGGTCAGGGGGTCCACGAGAGAAGCATGCAGAGGCAGCCAGGCAGAACTCAACAAAGGATGAATACAGGGTAGGTGTGACAGGGAGACAACCCAGCCCCCCCCCCCGAGTGTGTTTGTGTGTTTTGTTGTTTTATATCTTTTTTAAAAATCGTTTTCTTGAGGGCTTATACAACTCTTATCACAATCCATACATCCATTAGTTGTGTTAAGCACATTTGTACATTTGTTTCCATCAGCATTCTCAAAGTATTTGCTTTCTACTTGAGCCTTTGGTATCAGTTTCTTACTTTTTTTCTCCCCCTCATGAGCCCTTGATAACTTATAAATTATTATACTTTGTCTTATATTACACTGTTCAATATTTCCTTTCACCCACTTTTCTGTTGTCCATTCCTCAGAGAAGTTATATGTAGATCCTTGTAATTGGTTCCCCTTTTTTATTTTAGGCATCACTGCCCTCAGGTGGTGGGAGTAGGAGGCCCAGCCTTTGCTCCTGGGAGCCGGAATTGAACCTCCATCCCAATGGGCCGCAGTCCCGCGCACAACCACTACGCCACCGGGGCTCAGCCCTGGTTCCCCTTTTTTACCCCACCTTCCCTCCACCCTCTCAATATCGCCACTCTCACCACTGGCCCTGAAGGGATCATCTGTCCTGAATTCCCTGTGTTTCCAGTTCCTATCTGTACCAGTGTACACCCTCTGATCTAGCTGGGTTTGTAAGGTAGAATTGGTATCATGATAGTTAGGGGGGAGGAAAGTAGTATGTTTCATCACTGCTACACTGCACCCTGACTGGCTGGTTTCCTCCCCATGACCCTTCTGTAAGAGAATGTCTAATTGCCTACTGGTGGGCTTTGGTTCCTCAATCTGCACTCCCCCTCATTCACAATGATGTGATTTTTTTGTTCTTTGATGCCTAATACTTGATCCTTTAGACACCTCATGAATGCACAGACTGGTGTATTTCTTCCATGTGAATTTGTTGCTTCTAAGTTAGATGGCCACATGTTTACCTTCAAGTCTTTGAGACCCCAGACGCTATATCTTTTGATAGCCAGGCACCCTCAGCTTTCTTCACCACATCTGCTTATGTACACATTTGTCTTCAGCGATCGTGTCGGGAAGATGAGCATCATGGATTGCCAATTTAATGGAACAACGTATTCTTGCATTGAGGGAGTGCTTGAGTGGCGGCTCAAATGTCCATCCGCTACCTTAATTCTAAACCTATAAATGTATGCACAGAGATCTATTCACCACCCTCCACCCCATCCCCCAGTGTTTTGATGAGGAAATTATTTGATTTGGCTGAGGGATAGGCATTGGGCTGCGTGGTATTTATATAATCTGTTGATAATTGGAGAGGATTACAGGTGGAGTCTAGCAGTTTCTAGCTGGTGCAATCAAGAAAGAGAGAGAGAGAGAGAGAGAGAGAGCTGAGCCATTTATCTCTTTGCCCTCCCATCAAACTGAGACCTCATTCATCCCACAGGTCCCTATTGGCCAGGTTGACCCAAGGGGCTGCTAACTCTAATGTTGGTGGGTCAAAAGCACCAAAGCCTGCCCTCTGCAGGAGAAAGTTGAGGCAGTTTACTTGGATAAGGATATATGGTTTCCAAAACCCTACCTCAGGTCGGTATGAGTTAGAACTGGCAATAGGGTGCGCTTTTCCCTTTTATTTGTTCAGACTTTTCTGGGGGAAAAAATTGCAGAGTTTTGGGATTGAGCAGACTGGAGTTAGAATCTGGGGTCACGTTTCTTGGTGCAACTGTAACACCAATACCACAGGTGGGTGATTTTCAAAAACAGAAGTTTACCTTTTTTTTTTTTTTTTCACTATGTAGAAACTAAACCAGTGTCTTGGCTTGTGACGGCCTTACCTGTCCATGGTCTGAGCATTCCTTGATTCCTTGGTGGTACTTGCCTTGAGGGTGATCCTGTGTGTGATGTTCTTCACTCACCATGCCTCAGTCTTTTCTGATCTTTCTGGTATTCCGAAGTGACTAGGTTGAGGATCCACCTTACGTTGAGTGTGGACTCATTTGCAATGCAAAAAAAGGTGTTTCCCACCAGTATTGCATCCACAGGTGCAAAGGCCAGGAATTACACAGACACATTTGGGTGGGGGAGGTGGCTGGGGAGAAAGGCACAATTTAATCTGTGCCATACCAGAGTGGTTACATACTGGGCTGCTGACTACAAGGTCAGCCGTCCAAAACCATCAACCAGTGTCAGCGGAGAACATCAAGGCTTTCCATTCCCAGAAAGAGCTACCGTCTTGGAAACTCACAGGGGCAGTTCTGCCACGTTCTATGGGCTCACAGTGAGGCAGCAGGAACTCGAGGACAGTGAGTTGTATTTTATGACTCTGGATAACTGCATTGATGTCTCTGAGACACCCTTTCCTTGTTGGGACGCTACTGGCCACCTGACCAAATTCAGTGCGATGGCCAACATGTGACCATTAGTGCATGATGCTAATGGCACTGTAAGCATGGCTTGCTTCCTCTCCCGATCCATGACGGTGGCCAGCCCATTCCTCCCTGAGGGCCAGAGCACAGGGCTACTGAGAGATTGAGATGGAGCCCCAGAGAGGAGCCAGAGCTCAGTTAGGGATGAAGAGTAAGTATATGGGCTTTATTGGAGGTAGTAAAGGACTTTGGGGAAGGGAAGAGAGAGAGAGACAGAAGCATCTTGAGTTCCTGGGTGGTCCCAAGGCCCGAGAATGCCAGGAAGCCGCACCTGACAGTGAGGCAGCGGGACATACATAGGGCTTGAGCCAAGGACTTTCAGGGTCTGAGTCAGGATATGATTTGTGAAAACAGAGATCTGCCTACTGGAACACTGAGGGAAGAGGCTGTACAGACTCAGCCCTGAGAGAAGTTCTGCGACCAGGCTGTGCCCTTCGGGTAGATCAGCTCTGTGAAATGCCAGAGGCAGGGGTTACAAAGTTCACCAGGTTATTCATCTCTTTCTTAGTGAGGCAGACGCAAAAGTGGTGCAAGGGGCTACCTGGTCCAGGGAACTGCCCAGGCCAGGAGCCTGCCTTGTTTGGCCCTGGTCCATACAGCTCCTTGTTCTATGACTTCATGTTCCAGGACGGTTTCAGGCTCTGAGGTCTGGACCACAGACTCTTTCTTTGTAGGGGAATCCCTTACAGAAGATGTGAGGCGCGCCAACTGCCTGGGCAACTGCATAGGTGCTTTGCTAAACCCACTTCTACAAAGCTGGGCAAAACTTCGGACAGCATGATGCTCCAGTGAACCATGGCTGGTTGAGGATGATGGGCAGACATGTGCCTGCTGAGCCAGTCACACTGGCCTGTGGATCAGAAAACCCCACAGACCGGGGTGCTGCAACCTTTGCCATAAAAGAAGCCAGGATGATAATGGGGAGACCCTCAGGGGCCTGCAGTGGAAGTCTTGCCTTCCACATAGAGATTCAGCGTCGTTGCTGGCCAGTGCTCCTCCGGCAGCACCACCACTGATCGGTCAGGAGGGATCTGTGTTGCCATGACACGGACCTGGTTTCTGCTGAACTTGCAGGCTGAGTCGGGCTAGAAGAAAGTCCTGGCATTCCGCTTCTGAGAACTCAGTCCGTGAACACACTGCAGATCACAGCAGTTCAATTCACAACCGGTCACAGGGATGGGACAGGGTGAGGCAGAACTTTGCTCCATTGTGCATGGCCCATCATGTGTTGGGAGTCAACGTGGCAGCGAACAGCCACTACAGTGGGAACATAACTCCGCAAACTGGATTGCAGCTGGAAAGATCAGTTTTGTTTGTTTTTTTTAACTAATGGAAACTTTCCATGGAGAACAGAGGCACTGGCGACAAAAGCCCTTCATACCTTTATATGCGAGTTAGCAGTATCTAAAATTTAAACCCAAGGGCGATGTCAAAGTTGATATCAGACATCATAATTAAACAACTTCTTTCATCGAAGTCCCATGTTGGATTGTGAAGACACCAAGGAGGACTGGGTTTCCAGAAAAGGGGGCTGGCATGCAGTGTTTCAGAAATGGGATCTTCTGTTGTGGAAGGATTCAAAACGAAAACCAGACTCATCGACTTCGAATTGATTCTGACTCAACGACCCGGCAAGATGGAGACAAATGGCCCTAGGGTTTCTGAGACTCTAACTCTTTCTGGGAGTGGAAAGCCTCATCTTTCTACCATAGAGCACTGGGTGGCCTCACACTCCTGACATACCAATTAACAGACCAACTTGTAACCACTACACCATCAAATCTGCCTTCTGGAAGGATTAGTGAGAATTACTGAGCTTACATCTCCACTGTAAAGCCCTTGTCATGATTTGACTATAATCAATTCAGTCACCCAAATGACATAGACCTGGGTGGCTAACATGAGACAGGGTGTGAGCTGGACCCCAGGGGCATGAAGAGAAAAAGACCTGGTTTCACCCAGTGGGGAATTTACATCGGAGGAAGGGTGTACATACACATAGAACCAAAGCCTCTGTCGTGGCAAAACACTGTGTTTTGAAATCTTCCACTCTGTGTTTTGAAATCTTCCCGACTGGATCCCACTGAACCTGTCTCCTTCCACTTGACAGCCCGGAGGTATGTCTCGGGGCAGCTGGTCACATCTGAGTTTGCCTTTGCAGGCCAGACGTCGGCTTCTCTTCAGATGGTCTTCTCATGGGTGAAGATGTTCCCTCTCATCAGCCTGATTGTGGCGAACCTTGTCTTCCCTCTGTGTGTCCTCTGTACATTTGGCGTGTTATGCCTCAGAATCCTAATCCCTCTACCTGCAAGTCTAATCTCATTGGGAAATAGGGTTTTCTGTCTTGTATTAATGAAACCCAAGTAGGGTGGATTCTAAACCTACTTCTGGATTATAAAAATGGCAACTTAGATACAGACACATGTGTGTGCACACACACACACACACACACACACATACACACTCAAGATGACAGATGCCATGCCAGGATAACCCACGGAACCATGGGGGGGCCTACACCACAAGCAAGGATGCAGTCAACATGGTGGAGACTTTTACTTGGACTAAAACTGAGGGGAAAGATTTCTTTGAAGGTATCAACCTGCTGTATTCCCCTTATAATAGCAGCTATGAACCATAGAAAGTAGAACTGGATTATGGTGCTTCTCTCCTTATCTGATGTCAGTGTTGCTTGAGAGTCTATGTGGAATCCTCCGCACACAGTTCTCTGAGGGTCCCACAGTGGTTGCAGACCCTGATGTTTGCTTGGATCCACTTCAGGTCTGCCTGATTTTTAGTGTCAAAAACCATCTTCCACGTTCACTCGGTTATCCTTCAGCCCACCTTCCCACCTGCTGAGATAGCTGTAGAGCCTGAAGCTGCCCTCTAGCACATTCTCCACTCTACGAATCTTGGTTCCAGCTGCACATCTCAACCACCCCTCTCTCCCCCATCCTTTTCTCCTTCAAAATTCATGAGCCTACCTCAGGGAATTCTGATTCAGTAAATCTGGGGTAGGGCCTCTATTTTAGCAAATTTCTGATTGCAGTCAAGTTCAGTTATCCCTGATAAATGCCACTGATATGTGGAACAGGCAAGGACAGAGCCCCGTGACATTGTCACGATGCATTTTCTTTGGGCTTGACACTCATTCACTTTTGTGTGCCCTTGGGTGTCATCAGTCAAGCAGCTTCTCATCCATCCACTTGTCAGGGCGCCAGTCTGTTTTCTTGCATCTTGTCTGTGCAGATGCACAGATAGACTATATCCTATGCTTTCTCTGATCATCCAGTCAATACACTTACAGGTACCTGATACATTCTTCTTTCTTTTTGAATTTATGCTGTAATCTGGTGCACATCACTTATCTGTATCTCCAGAAACCTTTACCAGGAAGACAAAGGCTAAGGCACTGTGTTAGTTCAGACTAGAGAAACAAATTCATAGACATGTATATGTGGATAAGAAAGAGGTTTATATACAAGAACAATTGAACATTGAGAAAACATCCCAGCCCAGTCCAGATCAAGTCCTTACATCTGATATTAGCCCATATGTCTGATAGCAATCTATAAAATCTTCTTCAGCCTCACGAAGCACATGCAATGACACCAGGACAATCACAGGCCAGTGGGTGCACAGTCTTGTGTATCGAGTGGAGGTATAAGCATCTCAGTGCTGGCAAAAGTCTCCTCATGGCTCCTCCAATTTCCAGGGCTCAGAGTCTCTCAGCATGCTGCCATGGGTCTCTTCAGCTGCAATGTCTCCCAGGAAGTGAGCAGAGAGATAGTGTCTCCTGCCTCCAAGAAGGAACTACTACATTTCCCAGAATTCTCAGGAGAAGGCCACATGCACACAGAGGTCTCATTGTCTATTTCCAGATTGACAGGCTAGACTCCATTCCTAAACATTCCATTCTCAAATTGATGTCAGATTAGGTGACTGCCACTGGTGCGGTTCCCCACTTCTCCCTTCTTAGAACACGTTCCTTGCTTGGTTTCTGGAATATCACATACTCTTGGTTTCCCTACTTCATAAGCTATGTCTTGATAGTCTCCTTTTTCTACTTATGCCTCATCTCCCTGACCTTTACATTTCAGAGAGCCCCAGGCTCTCCTCCAGACCTCTTCTCTATCTTCCATCTTACTCTAGTTGGTCTCTTCTAGACTCGGGGCTGTCAACACCATCCATCACAGAGGACTTTCAAATTTCTGTCTTTGGTCCAGGTAGAATCTGAACTCAAGGCTTCTATAGCCTCCACAATCCCAGGGACTTGTCTAATGGGCTTCTGAAACTTTGCACAACAAAAACAGCACCTGCCGATCCTCCCCTTATGCCTGCTCTTCATTCACAGTGTCAGGAAAATCATATCAGCCCCTCCACTTGCTCAGGCATCCTGGATAGCCACCTTCCCTTTCATCAGTTCTGCAGCATATTGTATCTGCAGCAGATAGAAGCAGTCAGAGGATTAAGCTCCACCTGGAATGACAGTGAAAATTCTCATTTCTTCTCAACACCACCTCCACTGTTACTCCGCCATATAAGCCACCACCAGTGCTTCCTCCTTTGGCACTGAAGCCTTCTCAGAGGCCTTGCCTCTGCTCCTGCCACCACCTCCCACCCAAGGCCGCTTTGCAAGTCGCAGCAGAATAATCCTTTTAAAATGTAAGACAGTCCTTCCACCTCTCTACCCCAAACATCCAATGGGTTTGGCATCTCCTTCTGCATAAAGACCTGATATGGTGCCCCATTCCTTGTGTCTGAGGTGCCTAGATAACAGCGTTTGTACTCCACTGCTAATCTAAAGGTTTAGACAGCCTGAAGATCTCTTTCTGTGGAGACTGCAACCAAGAAAACTCCTTGAGAGAACTTCTATTCCATAGACATTGGGTTGCCTTGAGGAGGAATCTACATGGTGGCAACCAAGGACAACTTCCTGTCCTACTGCACTCTCCTCCCCACCCGTTCTCTTGCCCCTCACAGCTTGCTCTCCATCCGGCCCTAAGTACGTACCCATCTCCTGCCTGCTGCACACACCCTCAGGCCTCCACATTGGTGCTTTTCTTAATTTCCACGTCTCACCTATTGTCTTTCTCAATAGTCTTTCTTAAGCTAGTCAACATAGCAGCCTTCATTCCATGCCCATCCCTCTTCTTCCCTGTATTCTTCTACCTCAAAGGGCTTATCTCAAGGGCTTACTACGTTTGGTCAAGTAGTAGTTTGTCTCTCTTCCCTAGAAAATAAATCCTCTAAGCAAATAAACTTTTTACTGCTAAGTTCCGGGACCTTGAGTGCTAATTGGCACATAATAAGTACCCAACAGGAGCACTGCTGGCATAGTGGGTTTTGTGTTGGGCTGCTAACTACAAGATCAGAAGTTCAAAACCATCAACTCCGCCACAGAAGAAAGGTGAGACTTTGTTCTTCCATAAGGAGTTACAGTGTTTGAAACTCACAAGGACAGTCCCACCCTATCCTCTAAGGTCACTCTGAGTCGGAGTCAACTCGGCGTTCCGGAGTTTGGTTTGTGCTTTTGGAACAAGTGTACCTCCCAAATGGTGTTGATGATTAAGTGAAGTAGCAAAGGCATGATGAAAGCGTTCTCGGAAACCCTGGCTATCTTATGGTCTGCATCTCTCGGTCCTGGAAGTGAGTAGTCATCTTTGGATCTCTAGTGACAATTCTTACAGTGTGGTGGTGGCGGTGGTTGTTACGTGCCATCAGGTGGGTTCCAAGCCGTAGCATAAAAAGGAGGACAGTGGCTGAGCCCTGGTGGCATAAGTGGTTGAGTGTGGAACTGCTCAAATCCAGCGGTGACTGGGTAGTGCCCACGACCACCAGAGGCAGTGATGCCTACAAAAAAAAAAAAAAAAAAAAGGAGGACAGTGACATATGACTTCTGATGTCTGGATGGATGGTGGTTCAGCGTTAGAAACAAAAAATTACCAATTGTGAATCTTGGTAAAGAAAATAATTGCTATTTATCGCTTAGCACTGGAAATGGATCGGGTAATTTTTCTTCAGAAGAACTGTTTCCATTTTGCCCATTTTTATGAACATAACTCAATTGGGGGGTGTTAGAAAGAGATTGATACACTATAAATGACAATGACCCCAGCAGAGCTGCTAGGGTGCCAGAGGAGGGAGAATCCTGCTCTCCAAGTAAAGAACATGCCCTTCCCTGGCCTGCAGTGTATGGTTAGGGCTTCACAGGCCCTTTGAAGTTTGTTCTTTGTGTTTTCGAAAGCTTGGGGCCCCTTACACAATTGTCACACAGAAGATGACCTATTGAATGATTCTAAGGACAAAATATTGAACAAGACAGTGAAAGGGCTGCACAGGAATACATATGGAACAAAAAATATTGGTCAATCCACCATTTTAAGAGAGAGCATATGGTCAAAACCATTCGTATTGAAAAGTTAAACCACACTGATGCCATTAGCATAAAACAAGCTCAGAAATGGATGGAATACCAATGGAAATGTATCAACAAACAGACAAAGGACACGAAGCTCTTACTAAACTATGCCAAAATTTAGAAGACAGCTCCTTGGCCAACCAACTGGAAAATATAGAGTTTTGCCTATTACAAAGAAAGATGACCCAACAGAATGCAGAATTTATTAAACAATATCATTAATACCACATGTAGGTCAAATTACATCCAAGCTAATTCAAATTATAACAATCTTTATAGCAGTACATCGACAGGGCGCTGCCAAACATCCAAGCTGAATTCAGAAGAGAACCTGGCATGGATCTTGGCTATAAGCACAGAATACCAGAAAGATGTTTCCTTGTGTTTTATCCACTAGGCAAAGACATTCAACTGTGGATTATAAGAAACTATGAGTAACTTGAAAAAAAGGGCACTTGCAGAACACTTTACTGAGCTCATGCAGAACCTGTGCATAGTAGAACAGAACAGGGTTAAAAATCAGGAAAGGGGTGTGTTAGGGGAGTAGCCTTTTCATCATACTTATTCCATCCGTGTAGTGAACAAGTAATCTAATATGAAGAATAACTTGACATCAGGATTGGAGGAAGGCTTATTAACAAACCAAGATGCAGATGATACAACCTTGCTTGCTGAATTCATGGCAACTCAAAGCACTGGGGGATGAAAATCATCGACTGCAGCCTTCAGGATGGATTGCACCTCAACCTCAAGAAAGCTCACATCTTCACAGCATCACAATAAACAGACAAAGATCAACGGCGTTAGGTTTTGTTTGTTTGGATCCACACTCAGTGCTGGTGGAGGGAGTGATCAAGAAATCAAATGATCTGTGGTGCTGGGCAGATCTGCCACACAAAGATGGCTCGAAGGCGTTGGAAGTAAAGATGTTGACTTTGAAGACTAAGGTGCGGCTGGTGCAAGCAATACAGAGGGTTGCTGTGAATCAGAATGGACTTGACGGACAGCACCTAAGAATGGACAGCTAGCTTCAAACTAGTTTGAACTGCAAACACATCGTGACTAACAGTACCTGGCACCTCATACAGGTGATTCCCAGAAAAGACTCATCAATAACGAGTGGACTATGTGTTTCTGAAGCCACAAACCAATGAAAGGAACCCAGTCACCTTCCGCAACTTATCACCATCCCCCCCTAACCACCTTCCCCCCAACCCCTCACTCCCATTGCTCACTGCTCTGAAGAAGACAGGAGAGGCTTTCCATTCTCCTCCAGATGTACAGCCTCAGGAAACCCAGGGAGTGCTTTGATCTCTCCTGCAGGGCAGTAGGATTGGTTTTGCTGTTGTTGTTGCTGCTGCTGTTGTCTTGTTTAAAACCACAGTGATCATCTTCCACTAAACTTTGCTTGGCAGCCTCCCCCTTGCTCCTTATCATGTTAGTTTTGAGGCACTGTGATCAGAAACTGTTAATTGTAATATGGGGGACTAGCATCCCCAAATGGGTCAAGTTGCAGTTGTGTAATTGAGGGGTCAATTAAAAAGACATCAGGCAAGATACAATGTGCCAGGGCTTACCACTTCCATGATGGTCGGAACCAAAAGCAGACCATACTGGAATTCTCACAGACTTATATATGTCATCTTGAACAAGCAAGACAGATAAGCTCATAAGTAACATGAAGGGGATGAGCTAAGGATATACATGTAATAGGAAGGAGTTGTACTCGGGGCCTACCCGTGACAAGAAGGTACAGAGGGAACCAGATGGGTGGGCTCTACAGTCAAGATGGCAGCCTAACCTTGGTTGTCTCTGAGCTGGCTTTACTTTAGGTGTCTTTGAATTCTTCTCCAGGGGAATAAGCTATGATCCTTATCAGAAGGGAGTGGACCTTACTTAGAGTGCGACTGACAGTAGGGTCTGATTGCTTTTGATGGCAGCCAAGGCAACCTTCCAGCAGATAGCCTTCAAGCAGTTGACCTTCCAGTGTTGGTGAACAGCACCTTAAATTTGGCATTATGGAGGGACATAAGGGGAATGACTGTTACTTAGTAGACTGTGAGTGGGATGCGTCTCTACCCTGGAACATGAAGGTTTCCCTCCACGGGAATCCTAGCCTTCCAGACTCATTAATGTATGAAGGTGGAGAGTTTGTCTGCATACACTCTCTTCCTGGTTCAATTTCCCACAGTGTAAACTGTTAGTTATATAGGAATGTTTCTGGTTGAGTCTCTCACCTTCTGAATATTTAAATTAAGATGTCTTTGGAGTGCCCAGGAAATTTGGAGATGGGTTGGAGATGTTTGTAGAGACTTGTTATTAGTCCCAGGGAGTGTGGTAATAGTTGGTATGTTAGGCTGGCTTGTCTAGAGAAACAAAACCTGTCACATATAACAGCTGTATTCCAAGAAGTAATCTCATATCCAGAATGGGTCCCAGCCCAGTCCAACTTAAAGTCCAACAGTCTGATGTTAGCCAGGGTTCTCCTCAGACTGATGTTGCAGGCGGGTGGGGCAGAAAGGTGATGTGGGGCCACAGGAAGGTCACAAGCTAGTGGGCTGTGATGTGATGTGAGCTCCAGGATGGTGGGACGAGGGCAGAGCAACAGCTGCTAGGGTTGGACAGCCACATGGCACTGCCCTGGAGGCAGAGTCCCGGGCAGGAGATAGGCAAAAGGGACAGAGAGAGAAGAACAATTTCCACTGTCTCTCTTATAGGAAGGAGACATCATCGGGCAGTGACCTGATTGATAAGTTGGGCTCCGCCCTTACATTCAAGTTCAAGTTGACATAAAATTGGACTATTGCATGGCAATCCCTGTCTGGGAGGGATACAAACTGGCAAACCTTGGTGCAGCTGGCCTCCCAGACAGCTCCTAGATTGCAGGATTGTATTCTAGAAGGAGCCTTGGCAATGTAGTGAGTGATTAGCTGGCTTGCAAACTGCAGCTTCTGAGTGGTGCATATATTAATGAGCTTGACTGCTACCCGAAAGGTTTCAGGTTCAAGTCTGCCTAAAAGTACCTTGGCAGTTAGACCTGGTGGTTTACATCTAAAAAACAAAATCAGCCATTGGAAATTCTCTTATTGCCCCACAGAATCCAAGCAGGCCCCTTTCTCCATGTTCCTACTTCTCTCTGGTCTCTGCACCAAGGCTTCAGAGAGCAAGATGGCTGTTTGAGGTTTCTAAGAGCGCCTTCATCCTGTCATTTTTGGGGGGGATCTCTGATGCATTTTGATAGGGATACAGTTCTCTGTGAGTTTCATCTTGGACTTCTTGGGTGGATAGCATATGAAATGTTGACTAATATTTCAGGACATGCCCCTTCGAGGCTTTCATTTTCTTTAAAATGTCATAACAACACTTTTACTGAAGCTGCTTCAAGAAGAGAAAGACCCCTCTTCTCTCATTCACTCCAGGAAAGTAGTGCCCACCAGTCGACTCTAGCTTATGGAGAAGTGGGTTAATCTGGACCCATCGCAGAAGTCTTGGAGTTGTACTTCTAGCTGGCTTTGGACATTTTTCCTATGCCTGTCTTTTGTTTCACTTCTAGCGCTTTAGCAGGAATGTGCTTATGCATGCAGAAACAGAAGAGTCCCAGACCTGGGGGGTTTCTTAGTGCTATTTTTGCATTTCATCTCTCTAGGGCTTGGGAGGGAAGAGACAGAAGGAAGCTTGCCAGGTGGCATGCAGTGGGCACACTCTATTGGTGGTGGGTTAAAAAAAACACCCCTGAAGTTTGTTGGCTTGAGACCCTGTTGAAGTTTACTTTCCTGTTCATTTCTGACCATGTATAGAAATGTCTTTCAAGCAGGAACCATTACTCAAGTCACAGCCCTTGGTTGCAGAATCAAGATGGAGAAGCTTCCAGAATTCCAGAGAGCTCGAGACGAAGTGTTGATGAGGCCTCAGGGAAGCTAATCAGGAGTGGGAGTCTGAAGGAAGGTTGGCTAACTTTTCCCCCACTTACAGATGCTGTGGGTTGGCCTGCTGACTACAAGGTTCATGGTTCAATCTCACCAGCATTTAGTTCCACAGGGTAAAGATGAGTCGGTCTGATCTCACAATTTACAAAGCCCAGAAAACCAATATGAATCATAATCAAATTGATCATTGTGAGTTCTTTGTTATTATTCCTTTTACTGAGATGTACTATGTTCACCAACCATTAAACCAGTCGGTCTCCCAGGGGATGAGACCTGGCTCTCTTCCTTGAAGAGCAGTGACTCTTCAGCAACTAAGGGACTTGAGGCAGTCATCTAATTTGGTGTCAATTTGAGGATTAAAAGTGTAGGGGTGGAGTCTAGCCTGCCAATCTGGAGATATAGCCAGTGAGTAGCCAATGAGGCCTCTGTGTGGGCATGACTTTCTCCTGAGAATTCTGGGAAATCTGGCTGTATTGTTCTGTTGGAGATGAAACACTCACTACTCAGTCCCTTGGATACTCTCTACTGACAAGATACAAGGCTGACTCCCTGTGAGACATCCCTAAGGAGAAGCCACATGGACTCAGAAACTGGATATGCCACATGGACACCTGTCTGTGCTGAGATGCTTAAAAAGTCACAGCGAGGCCCCTGCCAGCACTGAGATGCTTTTACTGCCACTGGATACACAGGACTCTGCACTCCCTGACCTGTGATTGTCCTGGTGTCATTGCATATGCTTTGTGAGTCTAAAGAGGACTTATATATTGGCATCGGACATATGGGCTAACATCGGATTTATGACCTTGGACTGAACTGGTTTGGGATGCTTTCTCAATGTTCTATTCCTCTTGCATATAAAACTCTTTCTTACACACCTAAGAGTTTCTCTGGATTTGTTTCTCTGGTCTACCCAGATTAACACACGACCTGACGCATAGCTTGGTAGTAGAGGCAGTCTTGCTCTTAGCAGAATGTGCCACCATCATGGTGAACCTAGTCTTCTTACCACTGCTGACTGCCTGCTTTCTTGCCTCCCTGGTGTCACCCTCCATACAGTCAGCCCCTGGATTATGCACTCATTTCATTTCGAAGTCAAATTTGTATACAAGTCAGCACAGTGAGGTATGGTTAGCCAGTCCCACGAATATAGTGGGCCTTTCTATGCATGAAAGAGTGTTACAGAATTACTTGCAGGTACACTAGGACATCTTTGACACAATAGTATAGTAATAATAATAATAATAATAACAAAGTTTTGCAGTACGTCGAACCAGTGTGTGTACCTTGAATTTGTAAACTAACAGGCTTTATAGGGGGTTGTTTATAATTACATCAGACATTAGTAAGCTGGGGAACTGCATCACTCTTAGTTTTTACCTCCTTGTGGTAGTTACATAATCTGGTGTCAATTTGAAAGGATTATGACCAATGGATTAGCCTGTCAGTCAAGATATGATCAAACAATGAGGCCTCTGTGTGAGCATGGCTTTCTCTTGAGAATTCTGGGAACTCTGGTATTTTTCCTCCTTGGAGGCAAGAGAGACCTTCCCACTCTCTGCTCACTCTCTACTGACAAGGCTGACTCCCTGGGAGACATCCCTAAGGAGAAACCACATGGACCTACCCTGATGCAGTCCTGAATGCAGGGGCAGCCATGTGGAGCCCCCAATGCTGAGATGCTTACACCACCATTTGAGCCAAAGACTTTCTACCCACTGGCCTGTGATCTTCCTGCATTCAGTGTCATTGCATGGATTTCATGAGTCTCAAGAGGATTTTATAGATTGGTATCAGACATATGAGCTAATATCGCACTTATGGTCTTGGCCTGAACTGGGTTGGAATGCTTTCTGAATGTACAATTACACTTATATAAAACTCTCTTTTATGCACATATGAATGTTGGTGAATTTGTTTCTCTGGTCTACCTGGACTAACACTTTCCTCATGGTGTCTGCCTCCCCCTGACTTTTGCCAAGTTCTAGTTTCCAACTTTTATTTTTTTCCTCTGTGTATCTTGTTTCTGATTATTTCTGATTCCCCAGGAAAGATGGCTGCATCCCTTGCCAGTCACTGTAACCTCCACTAGGTGTGATCTTCCCATGTGGCTGTGGCTTCTCTTGAAGGGAGCTGCCCTACTGCCAGAACAAACAACCACAAAGTGAGCAGAAGGGAACCTTCAAGGGCAAAGATTATTTTCTTACAGCTCTGGAAGCTAGAAGTCTGAGTGAGAGTCACTCTTGAGGACGTAGAGAGAGGAATCTTCTAAGCCACTCCCCGGGGTTTCTGGTGGCTGTTGTCATTCCTGTGCTACATGGACACATCTGCCTTTGCCGACACAGACATCTGTCATCCCCCAGGCATGACCCTAACTCAGTGTCTGTTCTCTCCTTTCATGACACCGCTCAGAAGGTATCAGGACTCAGACTCACCCGATTCCAACACTTAATTTATAATTCAGTGAAACCTGTCAGAGTCCAAACTCAACAGGAATGTCTGGTTTTTCAGGGTCTTAGGAGTTTTCTGCCTCTTATCTCGCTACTCTTAGTGGAAAATATTTGAGATTTTCTTTTCTGATAGTTTTCCACCTTGCACAGATCCTGATTTTTGTACATTGCACTGTATCTTCAAAGAGAGGCCCTATTTCCACAAACAAAATCATATTCACAAGTACAGGAGTTAAGACTTCATCTTTTTTTTTTTTGCAGGGGTGTGGCTTGTACAATTCAATTCAAGGGTTCAGTCAGGGCGAGTGCAAGATAGACTTATCTCCAATGCAGTCAAGTTAGATACCCTTTCTCTGTCTCCCTCTGAGGGAAGGTTGGCTCTTGTTTTGATATGATAGTGATAATAGTCAACTTGAGATAAATTTTATTTATTTCTTATCATATGCCCAGCACTTAGCATAGTGTTTAGATTTTCAAAGATGAGTTCCTTTATTCTCTTAATAATCTTTGGTAAAGGGTCGCACTGCAGGGGTGTGGAAAATTTGGGTTAGGTCACCTACCTAAGGTTTCAAAACCAACCTTAATGCCCTGAAGTCAATGCTGATTCTCTAGGACAGAGTAGAATTGCCCCTGTGAGTGTCCCACCCTTCTCCGGAGGAGAGGCTGGTAGTTTTGACCTCCAGCCCAAAGTGTAACTAGTATACCGTCAGGGCTCCTTACCTTGGATTCTCACTACCATGGAGTCAATTCTGACTCATAGCCACTGCGATAGCTTTCTGAGACTATCGCTCTTTTTTGTGTGTGTGGGCATCACTACCCCCTGGTGGGAGTAGAAGGCCCTGTCTTGCTCCTGGAGAGCTGCTGCTGGATTTGAACCGCCAACCCTGTGGACTGCAGGCCCGCACACAACCACTCACACAACCACACACAGCACTCAGTCCAAGACCATCAGTCTTTACAAGAGTAGAAAGTCCAGTTTTTCTCCCAAGCAGGGGCTGGTGGTTTCAAATGGATGACTGTGGGGATTCTCAGCCTGTGTTAGTCCAGGTTGACTAGAGAGACAAATTTATCGACACTCATATGTGTACACGAAAGAGCTTTATATAAAAGAGTAATGGTGTAGTAAGAAAATACCCCAGCTCAGTTCAGATCAAGTCCATGAGTTCAATATTAGCCCATATGCCCAGCACCAGTCTGTAAATTCCTCTTTAAACTCCTGCAGCACATGCAGTGATTCCGAATACAGGAAGATCACTGATCAGTGGGTGAAAAGTCTTGTAGATCCAGTGACAGGGGAAGTACCTTAGCACTGGCATAGGTCTCCATGTGGATCCTCCAGTTCCAAGACTCTGACTGCCATCGGCATAGCTCCATGTGACTTGTCAGCAGGGATGTCTCTCAGGGAAACAAACAGAGTATATGTCCCACATCCAGGAGCAAAGGCCGGCGTTCCCAGAATCCTCAGGATAAGGTCATGCCCACACAGAGTCTCATTGCCTATGACAGGATAGATTGACAGGCTAGATTCCACCCCTTTGAAAGTTGACAGGAGATTATATAACTGCCACACAACCCAAGGCTTAACCACTATGCCACCAGGGCATAATGGAATCTTGAGATTCAAGAGATGGTAGTATTACTGTGGTATATAGTCTGCCTGATTGTCCCCCGCAACTAGCTTTTGTCTAGGTACCCAGTTTTCTGTGTTTTAGGGTTCCCAGGGAAATTGCAGGTGAGCCATGTGGTCTTGAGTACAGGACAGGGTGTTTTGTGCAGGAAGTGGTTGAGCTTGGAATGCTTCTCCTGCCCAGCTCTAGAACTGGCTTGTCAAGTGGCTGGAGTCCAGTCTCTCTATGGATGCATATCAATACATTTTTGTTTTGGGCCTCTCCAGAATTCTCTTGTAATGATATTGCCCCAGACATGTTCCACTAATATGTCTTATTTCTTTTAGACATATATCCTGGTTGGCAAATTCTGCCATATCCTAACTTGTACCTAGTGGATAATGGGAATCTCCCCTTTCTATTGGAGGATCATCTCCTAAAGATGCCAAGCTCATTTGCCAAAGTTAGTGGTCCAAAACCCAATGTGTAGAATGGTCGATTTATAGGATAGATTTTTTTCCATTAAACTTTTTTTTTTATAATTGTCTAGAATTTTGGAAACTCGCGGGGGCAGTGCTGTCCTGTTCTATAGGACTTGATGGAAGTGAGGGAGAGCGTATGTATCTTGTTTCTATATTAGCTCTTTATAGTATATCCCCTTTGATCTGCTTCAGCTGCCTGCTACAGCAGCAACTGTAAACCTAGAGGCAGGGAGAGGAGACAGCTCAGGCTACCGTATGAAAACATAGGAACTCCAAATTTGAATATGAATAATTCTTATGAATATAGTTTTCACTTAAAGGTTACATTTTTTGTTAATGTAATCTTAACAACACCTACAAGGGAGCACGCCCACTCCAAACTGAAGAAAAACAAACGGAAAAGAGCTCTGTTGGGCAGAGCTTTCTTAGTCTGCATTTTTCGCACTAGGTGAGCATCAAGCAATTCACTGAGTTAGTGCACCGAGTGGCTTTGCCCGGGAAAGTTCTCTGTGATCACAGTGAATTTTTTCTTGAAAGTAGTTTCAATTGAACCTCGTGTGTGTGTGTGTGTGTGTGTGTGTGTGTGTGTGTGTGATAGCCGATTTAAGAGAACAGCATGTGGCTGTGAAAGTCTGTTTCCTGCTCAGGAAAAATGCAGCACAAACTGTTGTAATGTTGAACACAGATTACAAGGACAGTGCTTTGGGAGGAAGTAAAAAAAAAAATTATATTATTGGGGGTTCATACAGCTCTTATTACAATCCATCCATCCATCCATCCATTGTGTCAAGCACATTTGTATGTTTTTGCCATTATTATTTTCAAAACATTTTCTCTCTACTTGAGCCCTTGATAGCAGCTCATTTTCTTCCCTCCCTCCCTCCCCAACCCCTCCCTCACGAGCCCTTGATAATTTATAAATTATTTTTTTCATGTCTTACACTGACCGATGTCTCCCTTCACCCATTTTTCTGTTGTCCATCCCCCTGGGAGGGGGTTTTATGTAGATCTTTGTGATTGGTTACCCCTCTCTACCCTCATCTTCAACTAACCCTACTGGTATCACTATTCTCATTATTAGTCCTGAGGGGTTTATCCATCCTGGATTCTCTGTGTTTCCACCTCTTATCTGTATCAGTGTACATGCTCTGGTATAGCTGGATTTGTAAGGTAAAATTTGGGTCTTTTTTTGGGGGCGGTGACAGGGGAAGCATTAAAACTGGAGGAAAGTTGTGTGTTTCATTGGTGCTGTTCTGCACCCTGTCTCCTCTTACTTGTGACCCTTCTGTAAGGGGATGTCCAAATCTGTACAGATGGGCTATGGATCTCCATTCTGCACTCCTCTCATTCACATTGATACGATTTTTTGTTCTGGGTCTTTGATGCCTCATACCTAATCCCATTGATACTTCATGATCACACAGGATGAGAAAGTCAAATAAATGAGTGTTTTTCTCATTTTAAAAATGTGAAATGTTGATTGATGACAGACCTAGAGGTGGATGAAAACGTCAACTCTTAGTACATTTGAAGTTTGTTCTACCAGGTCAGACTGTTCACCAGGCTTTCTATTTAAATGTTCTTAAAAGATTGTATAAGAGTGTGTGACAAATAAAGGCCTGATCTGTGGCAGGCAGGGGACTGGTTTTGCCACCATAACAATGCATCTGCACACGCAGCCATCCCAGTGCACCAGTTTTTGGCAAAAACAGCATTCCTTTCTTGCTCCCCACTCTTTACCCACCTGGCCTTGCTGTATGCGGCTTCTTTTTGTCTTCATGAATGGAGAGGAATACTAAAGTACAGCAATTTGAGGGTGTAGAAGAGGTGAAGACAAAAATGAGGGAGGTGCTATCAAACCACCCAAATAGATGAGTTTGATAAGTGTTTCCAAGAAAGGAATCACAGATTTGACAAATGTATTAAGTGTGATGGAGAGTACTTTGAAGGTGATAAGCTTGTTTTTTTGTTTTTAAATTAAATACCTAGCTTTGGCTGGGATCAGTTTTGGGGGCATACCCTCTTAAATATCTATATCTATATATATATATATATATAGATATAGATATATATACACATATATAGTTGTATATATGTGAGCTCCCCCTCTATTCTTGCATGCATGTGTGTGTGTTTTAATAGTTTTTAAAAACATATTTTTCAGTAATCTTGGTCTCTGGCCCTCTCTGACTCAGGTTTCTTTTCTCCCTTTGTTACTACTACTCAGCCTTAAACTCAGTAGTTGTATTAGTCCAGGTAGACTAGGAAAACAAATCCAAAGGCACTTATCTGTGTTTCAGAGAGAACTTTATATAAAAGACCAATTGTACACTGAGAAAACATTCCAGCCCAGTCTAGATCAAGTCCATAAGTCCAGTATGAGCCTATGCATATATCAATACTACCCTGTAAATTCCTTTTTGGATTCATGCAGCCATGCAATGATACTGATTGCAAGAAGATCACAGGCCTGGGGGTGGAAAGTCTTGTGGATCCAGTGGCAATGGAAGCCTCTCAGTGCTGGTGTGAGTCTCCACGTGGCTCCTCCAGCTCACAGCTTTCGTTTCATCAGAGTAGCTCCACGTGTCTCATCAACAGGAAGCTGAAGCAGAGAGAGTGGGTTCGGCCTCCAATGAGCTATTTATTTTTGTGGAGCCACCAAATGAGGTCATCAAGCTGTGACCTGATTGACAGGCTAACCTCTATCCCTTCATTCTTAATAGTCTCAAGTTGACACCAGATTATGTAACTACCACAATGGTTAAAGGAAATGAAAGCATGTAGCCTAACTGCTCACTTTCACTTCTGTGGAGTGATGCTTTTCATCCATTTATCCTATTCCTTTTTGACTCAGTTTCACTGATTTTACCCGCAATGTCCAGTAGCCTGTTATCTTTCACTCTAGATGCAGGTGTCAGTCCTGTGTGCATACTTCCGGCATGAACAGCATTTTAGGTACTGGAGACACTAGCAGATGGGACATTTGTCATCGTCGTCGTTATTTTCTTTAGTAAATTCAAATTTTAAAAAATGGGTCGTGAAATACAGTGGGCACTCAAGGATATAGTGTTTGTCAGTTGTCCAGTTTAAACCCCTGAAAGTCAACATCATTGATGACACTAGCATGATGTCTGCCCTGACTTTAAAAGGGGCCTTTGAAATTCACTCCCAGCTCCACCCCTTTTCTACTGGCCCCCACTGCTTCCCATCCTCCTTTTTTTCTAGCGTGTTCTGTGGGCTTTGATGAGTTTGAGGGCTTGGGTGTTTTTTGTGTGTGGGTGGCCAGCCCAGAAGCAATGTGTATTCAAAGGAACTGTTGTGCTCTGAGAGACTTTCAGATGCAAGTACAGACCCAAGGAGAGCCAGTGTGAGCACTCAAGCAGGATGTCATGAGGACTCTGCTGTGACTCAGTGAACTCAGGACAGGCCTCAGGAGCTACTGCGGGACCAGGGATCTTGGGCTGACAGGCTTTTTCTCCCTGCCCTTGGTCTTCAAAGAGTCCTTGAAGCACAGTGGTTAAACTCCCAGCTACTCCCATGGAGAGTCAGTAACTCAGACCCTCCCAAACACTAGCTTTCAGTTTCTCCTTGCAGACTGACTTTCTCCACATGGCTGGGAAACAGGCTGCACCTAGCTCCCAATCTGCAGAGCTTCAGCCATGGGCGTAGCCTGTTTGAAGACCTGGCATGGCAGGGACAGCATTCAGGCGTCTGGGCTCACTTGAGGGCCGTGGATCATGTGAGAATATGACAAGTCAGCAGGGGTTATGGAATGAGCTGGGGATATGGTGGTAGTTGGGTGCGGGAGGGGGGTTGCTAAGGAAGCATGCGCCCTTCAAGAAGGGGAGGTGCAGTTCCTAGAAGGGCGGTACCAGAGAGTCCCAGAAGAGGTGTGTGCTTAAGCCTGCTCCAGATCTACCAGCAGTCTGAGTGCCTATTGAATACCCTCTTGGCAGACTGCCCTGTAGCCTTAAGTTGTTGGCTTTTTCCCTTCCAGCTTCTTGTCAGCTACTAACTTTAACTCTAATTATTCTTCAGCAGACGCTAGTGCTTCTTATTCATTTGTCAAATTGAGTTTAACAAAAGTAAGAAGTCCACCACATTCGAGGCACCCCCCGCCATCCTAAAGACAAGAGAAATCTGAACTTCCAGTTCCCAACTTTTGGGGAGCAGTGATAGAGGGTAATCCAGTTTTCGGGATTATACTCAGCCATATCGGCCGTGCCTGCATTTAATCTCTCTGTGTAGCCAGAAGCAGGAAGACTGCTCCTCAGGGTTATTGGGGCGTTTTTCATAGGTGAGAAGAGCAAATCTGTGTTGTGTTTCCCTGGAATCCCCCTAGAAAAACAGTGGGGGAGAGGGAGCTCTGTGCTTCAGCCTTGCACAGGTTCTCAGCTGATAGCTACCTGCATATATTCTGAATGTATTAACAATAAAGTTCTTGGTAGTCTTTTCTATGCTTTGCAGAATATTATTTCCCCAGGTGCTCAGTATCTTCTTTCCAACCCTATCTTTTGCCAGAATTTAGGATTCAATGAGTAGAATCTGCAGTCCAGTTAGGGCTCCAAATCCTTGTTTCCATGGAAACAGTGGAAGGCCTCTCAATTAAAACTGCCCCTGCAGGCTGGGGAGAGTAAGTATTAAAATAAGTTTGTCTGAAAAACCAAGTCCCCGTCCTCCACATTGAAAGCAGAGAGGGTGGAGGATCCTGGAATCCATTGGCCGTCGGCTTTTCAGGAAGAAGGGATCATTCCTTTGCTGGGCTGACCTGAGTTGGTCCGGATAACTGTCCTTCCGACCCCCACCTCACTGTGTGCCACACCACGTGTTGCTCAGATTTTAATGGGAGTCACCAAGAAAACCATCCCAGAAGAATCTTCAAGTTAGGACCCTCATGGTCAGGAAGTGCCAGCGCCTCAGCTCATCTGGGAATCCC
The DNA here is from genome assembly GCA_004026705.1 of Nesogale talazaci. Classification (NCBI taxonomy): domain Eukaryota; kingdom Metazoa; phylum Chordata; class Mammalia; order Afrosoricida; family Tenrecidae; genus Nesogale; species Nesogale talazaci. The sequence continues at coordinate 73,503 of PVJH01004949.1, forward strand.
TCCCAGCGCATGGCTGACAAGCAGTCACAGCTTCAGTGTTTCTGAGAGAGGAAGAGCTTCCCTTCCATATTCCAACCCACGGCTTATAAGCTGGGGGTACTTGAGAGGCCCCTGCCTAGATAAAGGACATCTGCCCCTGTCACATCTATCTCTGCTCCCTCCTCTTTGTGGTGCCACTAAATTGAGTCTGTCTCTGCTTGTGTCATTCAAGCAAGCATTTCAGCTTTGGAGAAATCTATCATGGAGCCTCAAAAGCCTTTTCTTTTTCAACACTGAGCACCAATTGGCTGAAGGCTGTAGATGACAGTGAAAGCCCAAAATCCTTCTGCTGGATCCCTACCGTGCGATGTCTCTGATGAGTCCTCTCGACTGTAGTCCTCGCCAGCCTTACTGTCAGACAGAGTGCATGAGAAAGGGAAATCTCAAAGTGCATGGTCATTGGGTTAAAATTTTACACCTTATCATTTGTTTTCCCTTTGAACTCATTTTAATCTCATTAACATTTCTAGTTTTTATTATTTTCTGTTATCTTTCCAACTGAGGTTTTTCTATGTTTTATTCCATTCTTATTGGAGTTTTTCTTTGTTTTGCTTTTTTGTTTTTGTATACTTTCCTTTATACCAGTGGTTCTCAACCTTCCTAATGCTGCCACCCTTTAATACAGTTCCTCATGTGGTGCTGCCCCCAACCATAACATTATTTTCGTTGCAACCTCATCACGGTAATTTTGCTATGGTTCTGAATTGTCATGTAAATATCTGATATGCAGGATGCATTATCATTGTTATAAATTGAACATAATTAAAGTATAGTGATTAATCTGGGAATTATTAATCCCAGTCATTAATCTGGGAATTAATCCCACTCATCTGGCAATCCCTCCCAGCACATGGCTGACAAACGGTCACAGCTTCAGCATTTCTGAGGGAGGAAGAGCTTCCCTTCCATATTCTGATCCACGGCTGATAAGCTGAGGGTACTCAAGAGGCCCCTGTCTAGACAAACAGTATGTAATTATATAATTGGGAAATATTTATTCCTAATTGACAAATCAATGAAATTTTGTCTGGAAGCACCGTGTAGCATGGTTAACAGTCTTCATGCCAGGTACTTGTATGTGGACATAGCTGCATGTGGGTGGAGACAGAGGAGTGGTGTCTCAGTTCCTAAGACCATCGGAAATATGTGTTTTCCTGTGAAAGGGTCGTTCAACCCCCAAAGGGGGTCTCAATCCACAGGTTGAGAACCTCTGCTTTATAATAAATCTATGGAGGCAGTAACTGAATTAGTAGTTTCTTGAGATTATGGCAGGGGAAGCTGGGGAAATAGGGAGTGAAAATAGTGAGTACAGGAAAGACGAACGTGTTCTAAAATTGATGGCTGTGATATTGTACAAGTCTTTTAAAATGTTTAAATTATTGAATTAAATGATGTGTGGATTATATGCAAATATTAGGATATATGCAATATTACAAGTTTTTAAACTGTTATTTATTATGATTTACTATAATATAGATATTTATTTAAAGATTTTTGGGGCTATTACAACTCTTATAACAATCCATACATCAAGGTTATAAATCATATTTTGCCATCATCTTTTCTAGACATTTACTTTCTATTGAGCCCTTGGTATCAGTTCCTTTTCCCCCCTCCCTCCCCAAACACACCCTAGTGACCTCTTAATACATTAAAAATTATTATTATTTTCATATCTTACATTTACTGCTGTCTCCCTTCCCCCATGGTTTCTGTCGTTCATCCCCCTGGAGGAGGCTATGTGTGGTTATGTGTCGATCATATCATTATATTCAGTTCCCCTTTCCTCCCATCCTCTCCCTATCTGTTAATATGTATTTTTCCTCACCCACCCCCTGTTAATATATTTTTAAAGTCCTCTCTCCTCATGACTAAACAAAGTATAAGCCATGAAAGTTCCATGTATATAATTCTATGTTTAAAGGTATTTTGAGGGGATGGGTTAGTTTCCTATCAACATTGGACCTTCATCAATCTTGTTTGCTTTCTGTCTGACTTCTGGATTTTTTTTTTTTTACTAATACCATTGGGTGAATGAAATGTTGACTATAGTGTTTCTGTATTTTCTTTCTACTTTTTCCTCCCTGAACTGAGTCTTCATATTTCACAGTTTGGAAATTTAAGCCATCATAAAAATGGCTCATACCATTTATGTACTTTTGTGAAAAGGCTTCTGTGATGTCGCTTCAGCTAGTGAGCACACCCTGCATTCATAACTGCTTTTGAGACTTCTAATCCATTCATCGGAGAATTTATTTAAACCCATGGCCATTCCTCCCCCCTCCCCAGGGGACCGTGGGGGGTTTAAGTCATTTAAAACATGACTTAAAGAAAAGACCTTTAACTGTTCTTTGTATATGTTTTAGTGGTATAATATTATCATCTAGATTCATCCAAATTAAACCAAACTCCCTGCTGGCAAGGTGATTCCAAGTCATCACAAGTCCAAAGGACAAGCTAGAACTATCCTGGTGGGTTTTTGAAGCTGAAACTCTTTACAGAAGGAGAAAATCTCATCTTTCTCCCACATTGAGCCTGGTGGCTTCGTCCTGCAGACTTTTGGGCTACCAGCCTGAACCATACCCTCTACTCTATCAGGAGAGTACAAATGGTTAACACACAACTACAGACCTGAAGGTTGACTCTTTGAACCCATCCAGTAATGGCAATCTTCTTCTGTCAAGATTACAGCCAAGGAAACGCCTGCTCTGTGCCTTAGTCTGGGTTGACCAGAGAAGTAAATTCATAGATGTTTACAGACAGAGCTTTATATAAAGAACAATTATATATTAAGATAAAATCCCAGCCCAGTCCAGCTCAAGTCCATAAGTCCGATATTTAGCCCCTATGTCCAATACCAGTCTATGAATTCCTCTTCAGACTCACACAGCATATACAATGGTGCTAAATGCAGGAAGATCTCAGGCCAGCTGGTGGAAAATCTTGGATCCAGTATTAGTGGAAGCATCTCAGCGCTGGTATGGGATTCCATGTGGCTTCTCCAGCCCCAGGGCTCTGGTTCCATCAGTGTAGCTCCATGAGTCTCATCATCAGGAATGTTTTGAAACAGGAGTGTGTCCCACCTCCAGGGAGAAAGGCAGGAGTTTTCCGAATCCTCAGGAGAAGGCCATGCCCACACAGAGGCCTCATTGTCTGTGACCTAATCGATAGGCTAGATTCCACCACTTCGCAAATTGACAGATTATGTAACTGCCACTGTCAGTAATGCCTGGGCTTCTCATGACTGAGGGTTGACACAAGTGCAAAGGGTTTGTTTTGGAGCTCTTCTGTGATCATTTTGAGGTATCCCTGGGTGGTGCAAAGAGTTAACACACTTAGTTGTCATCCAAGAAGTTGGAGGATTGAGTGCATCCAGTGGTGCCTCAGAAGAAATACCTGGTGTCCTACTTCCCCAACGCCATCCTCTGAGAACCGTCTGGAGCCCTGTGTCCTCTGACAGACAGGGCATCCCTGTGAGCAGGAGTTGGCTCAAGAACAATGTTTCAGTTGTAGTTCAATCACTCTTAAGTTGACGTTTTTACAAACACAACAACAACAACAAACACCAACAAGAAATACACCAACAAAACTGCTTCTCTCCACATGTTCCTACAACTGGAGCTGGGGAAATTCGAACCTTCTGAATGCAACAGTCATCGATTCGTGTCCATTTGAGGGATTGCCTCCTGACTTCGATGGGTAAAGGAAGAAGACTGAAGTTGAGAGCCTGCCCTGGTGCTAACTGTGTGGTGCTAAGAGTATCCGTTTGCTTGGTCACTAAAGAAATGAGGGTGGAAGTCCATCCAGACGCCAACCCAGCAGAAAGTCTCCAGAGACCGACTTCCAAACACCTGGGAGCACAGCCCCACTTGAACACGCCCTCAGGATTGGCTGAAAAGACACAAGTGGGATGGTGTGCAAGTCACCGTGTCGCCCTGGACATTTTTATCCAGTACGCGTCCCTTCTGCCAGGTTTCAGGGCGTGCTTTAAACACAAACTGCTTCCTGTTATGACATTCTTGTAAGCTATCCCACGATGCCTGCCATCCTTACCAGGATGGAGAGACTTTGTGACTTTGTGGCATGTACTTTGGACAGGCTGTCAGGAGGGTCCAGTCCTCGTTTTCACTGCCCGGTCGTTTGCCACCGTGTTTGGTAGAGGAGAGGGCCAGTGAAAGAAGAAGATGCTCCATGAGATGTGTTGGCGCAGTGGCTGCCACAGGGTCTCAGGCGTAGGAACAGTTGTGAGGTTGGAGCAGGACCGGGCAGAGTTTCCTTCTGTGGGACTGATGCAGCAGTGCCTCCCAACAACCACCCTGACAGTAAGTCGTGCTGCTCTGGGAGGCTGTGCAACATGTATACCAAGTTGAATGCAGAATTATTGCTGCATACCATGCTGCTACTAAACTCTTGGCGGTACTGGAGAGTTCAGATTTCCATGCCCCCACGGTTCCAGAACTTCGTGTGAATGAAGAATATCTGTGCTGCATAAGTGGGGGGGAGTGTTGGAAGACTGCATTTTCCACCTGGTTTATGGGGGGTATTTGATGTAATACCTTACATAGAGGACAAGGAACTTAAGAAGCAGAAAAGTAGAATTATTGATGGGGAAATTAAATCACTCTGACTCCTTTGGAAGAGACTTGAGCCAGGAGAATAAAAGGGTCAAATGGGAGAGAGACACTTCTTATTTGAAAATGATTTAAATTCCAACTCTTAAAAAAATGATGGTTAAGAAATATTCCTAGTCAGGGAAATAGATCAATGAACATGCACTTATAGGGTTAGTATTAGCACAGCAGGTGGGCATTGGACCTCCACTCAAGTACTTTCTCAATGCAAGAACACTTTGTTCTATTAAATTGGCAGTCCATGATGCCCACCTTCCCGACACGATCACTGAAGACAAATGTGTGTATAAGCAAAGGTTGTGAAGAAAGCTGATGGTGCCCTGCTATCAAAAGAGGTAACGTCTGGGGTCTTAAAGACTTGAAAGTAAACAAGCAGCCATCTAGTTCAGAAGCAACAAAGCCCACATGGAAGAAGCACATCAGCTTGTGGGACCATGAGGTGTCCAAGGGACCAGTTATCAGCTTCAAGAACTAAAAATCATAACATTGCATGCTCACTTTCTTAACATGGTCACTAACAACAAATGTGTACATAAGCAAAGTTGGTAAAGAAAGCTGATGATGCCTGGCTATCAAAAGATATAGCATCTGGGGTCTTAAAAGCTTGAGTAAACAAGCAGCCATCCAGCCCAGAAGCATCAAAGCCAACATGGAAGAAGCACACCAGCCTGTGTGACCACGAGGTGTCGAAGGAATCCAGTATCAGGTATCAAAGAACTGAAAATTATCATTATAAATGAAGGGGCATACAGATTGGGGACCCAAAGCCCATCAATAGGCTAAGTGACATCCTCTTACAGAGAGTTTGCAGAGAGGAGATGAGTCAGTTAAGGTACAGTGTAGTAACAATGAAATATGCAACTTTCCTCTACTTCTCGAATGCTTCCTCCCACCCACTACCATGATCCCAATTCTACCATACAAATCCAACTAGACCAGGGGATGTACACTGGAGCTGAAAACATGGGGAATTTAAGATAGATGATTCCTCAGGACTAGTGGGGGGAGTGGTGATATTGGAAGAGTGGAGGGGTGGTGGAATAGAAAGGGGGAACCAATTTCAGGCATCTACATATAACTTCCTCTCTGGGGTATGGACAACAGGGAAATGAGTAAAGGGACACATTCACAGTGTACGATATGAAAAAGTAAGAACAATTTGTAAATATTATGGGGGAGAGAGAGGAGAGGGAAATATGGGGAGCTGGTACTAGGGGCCTAAGTGGAGAGAGGATGTTTTGAGAGTGATGATGGCAACAAGTGTGCAAATGTGACCTGCATACAATTGATGTATGTATGGATTGTGATGGGAGTTGTATGAGCACCCAATAAAATGATTTATTAAAAAAAAGGAGGAGGAAAGAGGAGCTTATACCAAGGGCTCAAGTAGAAAATATTTGGAAATAAAGATAGCAACATGCGTACAAATATGTTATAAGAGCCCCCAATAAAATCATTAATAAAAAGAAATGTTTCTAGTTACTCATTGTGGAAATTTTAGCATTAACTACAGACGTAGACTTTTTGGGGTCTGAGCCTAAGAGTTAAAGGCGGATCTTAAATGCGGTTATTTTGTTTTGTTGAATGATAAGTGCTTGTGTTGGCCTGGGTGCTAGGTGAGCTTTCAGTTTCTAGCTTAGCCCTTTTTGCCTGTGAAATTATGAGTACTTTGAAGTGCATCTACATTCCCTGAGAACAAAGAGGTGGCCTTTGTCGGTGTCTTGTGAGTTGCATGTTACCCACACATCTGTTTTGCTTTGTTTTGAATTCAGGGCGACTTTTATTGGGAACATAGAAAGAGAAGGTCATATTTGTATGTTCTAACCATGCAGAGTCTAGTGGCAATTTGGGGTGGGGGTAGGACAGTACTTCCTGGATTTTTTAAATGTTTTTTAAAAGTTTATTGGCACATATTCCACTTCTCATACAACTCAGTAGTTCAAGCACTTCAAAAAGAGTCGTACAATCATTACCACAACTAATTTTAGAACTTTTTCCTTTGTCTTGTGTGCATTGTTTTGGCTCTCCATTTTCTCCTCAACCTCCCGCCATGTCCCCAAGAAGCTACTAATCCAGTTGCTGCCTATGGCAACTGTTAATCTACAGAAGAAAAAAAAAGACTTAAAAACAAACAAAAGACCTTATTTTAAAAAACCTAACAGCAATAATAAAACAGATGAAAACCTCAATCAAAATAAAGCATGACATATCAAAAATTAGAACAATTTTTAAAATGAGTCAAAATGGAAATCAAATGGTAAGCTCTAACTGTCTCTTCAATAGTCCATTTATCAGTGCCTTCTGCATGACAGTCCACTAACTATTCATATGCTTGATCCGAAAGGGTTCACTGGAGGCTTCATCCACGTGGATATCCCCTTTACTTCTTTTCTTTTTCTTTCCTTTTTGCTGAAACAGCTTTTAAGTGAGTCAAAAGGGAGATCAAATGATCAGACACAGTACATTTTAATCTTTATGCATTCTTACGGAGTGTATGAATACAGCCAGACTTTGGAAAAAATGCAGCCTAACTTCCTTCCCTTCTTTTCCTCTTCCCCTCCTCCTCTTCGTCTTCCTCCTCCTCCTCATTCCCTCCCCTCTTCCTCCTCCTCTGTCTCCTTTCTGGTGTCTCCCAGTGTGGATCACTCTTGGCAACCGGAGTGCCCATGTAGTATTTTTTTGGAAGTCCAATGCAATAACCTTTACCTGTCAGAACACTGACCCCTCCTCCCCGGGCCTTGTCTTGTGTTCTTTTCTCCCCCCAGGGAGTCCTGTCCAACATCTCTTCCATCACCGACCTTGGCGGCTTTGACCCTGTTTGGCTCTTCCTTGTGGTGGGCGGAGTGATGTTCATCTTGGGATTCGCAGGGTGCATTGGGGCCCTCCGAGAAAACACCTTTCTCCTCAAGTTCGTAAGTATCAAGCCTCGCTGTTCTCCTTGTCAGAACCAAAGCTCTTATCTTCACGTCAGCAGGACTCGGGTCCATGGGCAAGACAGGGAGTTATTCCAAAGGCATACAATGTAACAAAAGGTAATGCATTTCTTTTAGAGTTTTATTTGCCCCTTCTCTGCCCTGAATAATTCATTCATAATACCAATATGTCTCGGAACTGCCCCTGGAGATTATTGTATATGTATGTCATGCATTCCCATCACGGAAATGCCTGTAGGAGCAAGAGAAGTTGATTGATCATTTTTTTTCCTCACTGATTTCCCCCTCCTCCACCCCTTTTACCCACACAATGTCCCTTTGCGGTACAAGAGGTGACCACACTGGAATGGACTTCACTACAAGACTGGTGGTTTGAGTTCCTCCAGGAGTACCTCACAAGCAAGGCCTGGCAATCGACTTCAAAACAGAGCCCGCCTTTGAAAACTGCTTGGGTTGCCACAACTTGAGAGCCTCTGGTGTGGTGTTGGGGGCTTGGTTTTAGGTACAGAGGAAGTGGAGGGTGGGTTGGGTAGCTGGTTTCTCTGCTCAGGCGCAGCCCAGTGGCAGTGATTTTTCTCCACTACTGTCTGTGAAGTATCCGGTTTGAGAAGAAAGGCTGAACCAGTCGCAGGCACATTTCCTGGAGGCTCTGTCAGTGTAACGTTCTCATTTGTCCCGCCAACCTCCTTTTTAGATCCTTTGAGAGAATTAAGAGTGATCATTGCAAGCTTATTGAGAAGAGAGAGCTAAAAAAAAAAACTGCAAAAGGATAAAGATGTTTTTTTAAACACTTTTAAGGAGCTTGCCTAGGTAATTTTTAAAAATCAAAAACAGAGAGGCTTCATTGGCTCAAAAGAAAGCATCATATATCCTTGCCCAGCTCCATGGATCAGTCATGAAAAATAAAGGCACATAAAAAATAAAAGCACAGCATATAAGACCAAGTTTGGAGATTGCTTCAAAGGAGAATAAAATGGCGCAGGCTGACAGATGTGCATCTGGAATGAGCATACACGTTTGGCTGTTGTTATCAAGGTCAGCCGATGTACCGCTCCAAGTTGAGTTTGGTAATCATGCTGTAGCAGGGGGGGGGGGGGGGGGGGGGGGGGGGGGGGGGGGGGAGGGGCTTCCATAATGTAGGGAGACTATAGAAAATGATAGACTAATAGACCACTTTTAATAATCAGAATCATTCCCAAACATCATTGTCACAACAGCTTCCAGAGATGTTTTGAATTAAAGCAATAGGGTATAACAGAACTACTCCCAACAACCATAAAGTATGGAGTTCTCACCCCCAGCATTTCTGCCACGTTTTCCTCCGGCATCCTCTGTGGATCATCCCTGAGAGGAAAGGCCCTGCTATATGCTAAGCCGGGCATCCCATTCCTAATTTAAGCGGCTCGGACCTGGCGGAGGTTTTGAAAGAGACTGGCCTAAAAGAACATCTGTCCATGCTAACAGGAAACACAAAAAGGTACTTGGTCTTCTGTACACTTTAGTGAGCTCTCTGTTCTGTATAGACACGTCTGTGGTGGGAATAGCCATCTCTCCTACTTCCCCTCCAACATACTTACAGACACACTAAACTCAAAGCCATGCCCACTGCCGTCCAGTTGATTCAGAGTTCAACGCTCCGTAAGGTGTCCAGCCTTTACAGGAGCAGACTGCTTCGTTCTGCTTCAGAGCAGCTGGTGGGTTTGAACTGTTGACTTTGTAGTTAACAGCCCAGTGCTTAGCACACAATACCACTAGGGCTTCACACACACTCACACACACCGCACACACTCACTTCATTCTCCAGGGAGTCAAAGGCTTATGGAGCGCCTGGAGAACTCTGTTCCTGCTCTTGACCTGCCAACTCACCAACCTTCCAGGCTTCTTCACATACACCAAAAAGAAGACCAAACTGACTACCACCGAGTTGATACTGAGACCTAGTGGTCCGTCAGACAGTTAGAAATGCCATGGTGGGGTTTCCAAGACTGTAATTCTTTATGGGACTGTCTTGCTCCCATGGCATAGTTGGTATTTCAGACTACTGATCTAGCAGTTAGCAGCCAAATTCACTCCCTCTGCACCACCAAAACGCCTCCAAGATCCCTCTACATGCTGAGCCTGCCGCACCGTCTTCTTATAGCCTGAGTGGACTCCAGATCTTAAGTATCTGCTGCCACTATTTATCCGTCTTACAAAAGGCCTTCACATCCTAGGTTACAGAGTCCTCTTTAAAAAATGGTTTTCTTGAAGACAATTTAACTAATATTAGGCAGGTCCTTTAGTATACCTCATTCATTTCTAAGATTTGATACCAGGATTAGCTATTCAGGCAGTGATATCTTTCTCTGAATTAGTACCTTATGTTGGCCCATGGTCTCAATAAAGAAAATTGTGTTATTTCATGACTTTTTAAAATCTCCACTAATGTGTAAAATGACCTGTCTATTGTAGATTCAGTTCTGCCCCTCCAAAAAAATATGCTTTTTGGCTAGGCTGTGGTTCTTGGTTTGCCAACTACATAATGATGTTATTTGACAAGTGTGTAATGATAGTCATCCCTTTGATTTAATCAGTCAATCCAGTTAATCCACTGGGGGATTTGGATAAAATGCAAGGCCTTTACTTGGGTCACAGTCCTGATGTAATCCAAGGGGATTTCCCTGAGTTGTGGCCTGTATAACCTCTTACCTTGCAAAAGTTAAGAGGACAAGTAAATAGAGAAGGAGGCCTGTCAGTGCTACCAAGAAAGTGAAAAACAGCAGTGGTGTGCATTCTGTGGACCCAGAGTTTCTGTTCTGAGAACCTGGTAGACCATTGGTTCTCAAACTGTGTGTCGAGACCTCTTTGGAAGTCCAATGACCCTTTCACAGGGATCACCTGATTCATAACGGTAGCAAAATTATAAAGTATCAACAAAAGTAATTTTATGGATTGGACTGAGGGGTCACCACAGCTTAACTGTATTAAAGGGTCATGGCATTAGGAGGGTTGAGAACCACTGTCCGAGGTCCAGGAGAAGATTGACACTCAGACACTTGGAGATCTTTAAGGGATGCTAAGCCCACAGAGGCTGAAAGGAGACACAGACCATCTCCTAGATCTGGCACAGAGAGAAAGTCTTCCATTAGAGCTGATTCTCTGAATTTGCACAGCTAGCTCCCTGAACTGTGAGAAAATGAATTTCTGTTTGTTACAGCCATCCGCTTGTGGTATTTCTGTGATATTGGCACTCAATAATGAACACAGAATTTGGTACCACACGTGGAATGCTATTTGAACCCTAGTCGCACCCAACTCACTGCCACCAACTTGATTCCAACTTGTTCAGGGTTTCAGAGACAAATTCTTTATGGAAATAGACAGCCCCACCTTTCTCTCACAGAGCAGCTGGTGGGTCAAATGGGGAAGTAATTTTAGAATTGGATCGTAAGTAGAAGTTAAAAGAATTTGAAAATGCTTAAATGACTTTATGAAGAGACTGTTGGTGGAATTATTGACAGCTCAGGCATTTCTGATGAGGGTTCATAAGAGATTGAAGATTCTAGCACCAAAGGTGACTTAAGTGGGGTGAAGAGGCAGTAAAGAAATAGTCACAGTGAAGCAGGAAGGAGACCAGCTCCAGAAAGCAAGAGAGCTAACTTACAGAGTGAGCGTGTGGACTACCTTCAGGCAGGAGGCATTCTGGAAGGATCAGGTTTCTCTAAGGTGCCTGCAGGGTACTTATGGATAGGGCTAGGTTGGTCGCTGAGGCTTACTGGAGGAGTAAAGGTGTCTCAGTATACTTGTCAGTATGCCAAAAAAACTTTTTAACACTCTCCTGAGCTAGGAAAAGGCTGGACTGGCCCAGGAAATCCCAGGGACCTAGAAGCCAAGGAACCAAGAAACCAAGGATCAGAAGCTGAAGAAACAAGGTATACAGAAAGCAGAACTGCCTCAGTTCCAAAGGATAGGTCCATGACCTGTGGGATCTCAAAGGGAGGGCCATGAACTCTCAGACCTTAAAGGGTGGGGCCACAACCTTCTGGGATTCAAAGGGTTTGATCCTCACCAACTTCATGCTGGCTTCCATTCAGCAATGCCAGAGGGAATGGAGTCAGAGCTGCTGCCCAAATCTAAAAGGACAGTGCTATCCCAGCCAAAGGGCAGAAGAACAGGATCTTCTATGAAGATAGACTAAGAGTCACCAAGGGAATAGAGTTGCTGTCCCAGTGGGTCAGGAAGGTGGAGCTGAAGCCCAGAGCCAAGATAAATGTCAACTTAAGATCACCTTGGTAATTAGTGTTTTGCCAATTAAGTAATGATATAATCATCCCCCACGATCTGTGATGTGATCGCCTAATTAGTTGTAAGTGGATTAGAGTGGGAGACAACAGCCTTAATTAGGTCGCAGCCCTGATCTGATCTAAGGGGAGATTCCCTGGATTGTCGTCTGTATCACCCTTCATCTCTTGCAAGAGAAAAAAAATTGACCAGAGAAAAAGGGGTCCGATTATCACCAAAAAAGAGGAGGCAGCCACAGAGCACATCCTTTGACCTGGAGTCCTGGCGTTGAGAACCTCCTAGACCCAGAGGAAGATTGACGGATCCTTCTGGAATTCCAGATCCTTTGGAATTCCACGCTCACAGATTTTAAGGGATGACAAGGGCCTTCCCACAGAGCCTTGGAGATAGCAAGAGACTCCCAAACTCTGAGAGAATTAGATGCTTCTGTCAAAGCTATCCACTGTGTAGTGATATTCATGTGAGAGCAGCATTAGGTAACTAAGACAGTGTCTAGGAGATGGACTAATGAAAACTGACCCAGAATATTATTTCAATGGTGGATGACACAGTAAATGTCAACATGCTCTGGAAATCCTTGATGTGAAGGAAAAGCCAAGGGCTGAGACACTGTGAAATAAAGAAGAAGTTTTCTTCTTGATTGAGATCTGAGGATGAGGCCTGAGAGTCAGTCTCCGAACCTTTGGAAATAGAGGAAATTACCATAGTTGACAGGGTTTGGGACAATGAAACACATGGAATTTTAAATTCAGTCTTTGAGATAGGCATTATGTAATATTGCACAAAACCTTGACCAAAGGAACTAGAAGCATGAACTCTGCTAACCTTTATGGAAGTAAGACTGCAACTCTAATTAAAACCTTAGAGTGTCTGCCGTCTCTGTGTTTTATGGGCACTCAGACTGCATGACGATCATTTCCGTGATGTGGTAACTCAGACACTCCTTCCTTTCAGCGACTCACTTAAAGGTTGGTTACTTGAACCTATCCAGAGGCACCTCAAGAAAAAGGCCTGCTTGTATACATTAGTAAAGATTAGAGTCAAGAAAATCCTCTGGAGCAGTTCTGTCATACATGGGGTCACCCTGAGTCAAAATTGACTTGATAGTAATGGGTTTGGGTTTGGGTTCTGGTTTGTTTTTTTCTCCTCCTACCTTCCTTCCTAGAACTGGCTTGGTATAAGTAGTCATTTATGCTGCCATCTGATATGAAATGCCTCTCTCCCACTTGACCCCCATGACATTCAGACATGGTACCCATTGTGGGCTTTTTGAGGGCAGTCTTACTCATCCTGGCATTTGCAAAGCCCATTCAGCACAGGGCCTGACTCACGGGGGGTTGTCCTGTTGATGTTTGCTGAGTGAATGAATGTTTGATTGTTTGGGGTTGGTTTGGTTTTTTTTCCCTGCCTTCCCTTATAGTTTCAATAAGTAACTATGCGATTTCCCTTGCATTCCACCCCCGATGCATTTTGTTCGTGGGAAGCTGTGTGATGTCTGCCTGCTGACTAGGGAAACAAGAGATCACCTTAGTCACTCACTCTTCACAGCTCTGTGTTGCCCAGTGACATCCTTTCTGTCATCGTCACTGGAAAAGTTCACCTGTACTTCACCCTCTTCGTCCCCTCATTTCTCATGGTCGATTTCAGCAAATGGAAAAGGGGATGTTGGTTTGACTAGTGAGCCTCTTCTGAGAATTTCTGGTGGAATGGAAAGGTTTTCAAATATACTGGCAGTTCTCACGTGGCCTTGTGGTTTTTAGACCTCCCTGGTGAGATAGTGCTTACTCGTTGGACCGCGATCTGAAGGTTCCACAGTTTGAAACCACCACCAGCTCCTCAGGAGAAAGACTGGGCTTCCTACGCTTGGAACCAATTAGGTTCAGAAACCCACAGGGGGTTGCTGTGAGTCAGCATTGATGAGATGGCAGTGAGTTCTACACACTTGTGAGTTCTACACACTTCATGAGCCAGAAGTTTTCTTTTGGTAGTGCTGTGGTCTTATTTAAAGTGTTCCCTGGACCTAGCGCTTCCCGGGGGAAGAATAGCATTGCTGGCATTCCCAAGGAAGCTCCCAGCCCTATGGCTTCGTTTTGTTTTCAGGAGGGGAAATTATTTTCGTGTCACAGTCACCTGCCCTCTGACAACCTCTGTGACTCGCCTATCTAAGAGGAGCACATTAATTATCTCACCTTGTGCCGCAGGTGCACAGGGGAGGGAGAGTGAGGTGGCTGGGTCCACAAAAGGAGTATGTTGCTTACAGAATCAAGGCCACAGTAGCAAATGACAAGTAGTCTTAAAACATTGGGATTATCTGTCTTTCACATTACAAAAGCTTCCTGGAGGTGGGGGCAGGTCATTGTTCGAGCATCTGGCAGTACATTAATCACAAGAAATTCATTAGGCCTTAATGTTGGTCTAATGAGAAATTCCTGTGATCCATGTTTGCTTATGGGCTTTGTTGGTTAATTACCAAGTGGAATATCAGAGTCCCTAAAATGTGATTATGAAATGATTTTTTTAAGATGCTTTCTGGGAGTGCAATTTCCTATTAATGAATCTCAAGAAAATTAAGATGATCTGCTTTGGAAATGTGTAATAATCCAATATGATGACAGGCCTTTTTAGAGAGGAGCTGTGTACCCATCTATGGTCATAATAGCCCGCATAACTGTTTTCTGTGTCTGTGTCTTTTGTCTTAGTTTTCTGTCTTCCTGGGAATCATTTTCTTCCTGGAACTCACGGCTGGGGTGCTGGCGTTTGTGTTCAAAGACTGGATCAAAGACCAGCTCTATTTCTTTATCAACAACAACATCCGAGCATACAGGGATGACATCGATTTGCAAAACCTCATAGACTTCACCCAGGAATATGTAAGTGTCCATTCAGTGTCTCTGTGAGTTGAGAGCCTTCTGAGAAGGCTGCTTCCCCCACCCCACCCCCCAAGTAAACACACATCCCGGTTTCTGCATTGGCCAGCTGGGACCTTCCTGTGCATTTCCCAGAGGTGTGTTTGCTCAACTGTTTATCAATCATTTTGTCATGGGTTATATGACTGAATACCATAAACAGGAATCCCTCAGTCTGAGGATTTCAATTTGGATGAAGTTAAGACGAGCAAAGAGGGACGTTCTTGAGCCCAGTGGGGATCATGCCTTTGTCCTGCCCTGTCAACATTGGAAGACCATTCATTGTTTTGCTATATGTGGGAGCTTTTATATGTTAAACACGCATGCTTTCCTATGAACCCCATCACCGCCATTTGGGTAACTTCACAGCTCGGACCAGTACAGTTATCCACCGAGTATTTCTCCAGAGAGCTCATAAAATACTCCTACCCATCACTCCTGCCATCAATTCAGAGCCGTGTCTTAAGCACTTACGGAAGAGAGCCAACCTCAGTTGCCGCTGAGTCGATTCCAGCGCCTGGGGAGTTGTTCCCACGCGGACAGAATCCAGCCAGCAGCGTTCCTTGCTGTCTCTGAGCTGTGTGATGGCCTTGGCATTTTGCCATTGCTAATCGCCTAGGAACAAAAGAGCAGATGCCCTGCCTCACTCCCAGTGCACAGCAGCACCCAGAGGAGTCCAACGGCATGTATTCTGGTATCAGATGTATGAACTAAGTAACCCTGGCCAAGTCCCTGGTTCCACACAAGTAAAACGGCAAGCACAGTCGCTGCTACCACTGTGGAATAAACAGTGGGCTGTTACGACAAGATTGCTGGTTCAAAACTACCGGTCGTTCTGTGGGAGAAAGATGAGACTCTTCACTCCCGGAAAGATGGGCAGCCTCGGAAACCCTGTCTGGGGTGGCTATGAGCTGGAATCCACTGGGTGAGAGTGGACTTGGTGGAAGGAATCTAACAGTTGGAAGGAACTCAGCCATCCCTGATTGTTGGTTTTAACTTATGGAGACAGTGTCTTATTCTAATATGAATACATGGGTTTACATCAGGCTTAAGATATTACTGCCCTGCAACCAGGTAGGCTGTTATTCGCAGATCCTGGGCACACATGGACAGCCGCCTCGGTGACATGACCACAGTCTGGCAGGCTGCAGGCCAGCTGGTTCTTTCTGTAGACAAGCAGGGCCCCAGAAGACCTCTGACCCTTGGGCTTGCTGGCCAGTTTTACAGAACGAGCTGGGGTTTCCTTTGATAGCCAGAGGAAAGAGTTGCATCTACTTGCCGTGGGGGAGGGCCCCGGCCCTCGTTAGACATGCAGACTGTGCCCGGTGGTGGGATTGGTTTCTGGTAGTGTTAGCAGCAAGTGAGGTGAAGCCGGTTATACCTCGGGTGTGAAATGAAACCCAGTTTCCTCTCCTCAGTAGGCCCTGCTGGGTGTTTTTTTTTTTAGCTCATAATGGATGCAGGATCACAAACCCTGCCCGCCCCCTCCCCACCCTCACCCCGCCCAAACATGCACCAAGCATCCCTCCTGCCGACACTGCATGACTGCACTGGACGAGCTCTCTCGGCCGACCTTGGACTCACGGCGCCAGCCCCGGGAGGGTCGGCGGTTTGGAGAGCATGCATCTACCCAGTCTCTTGAAATGCAGCCTGCTTTCTATGGAAATATTATTGCTACATGTGATTTTATTTTCCTGTCTTGAACTTTAATGTGTTGAAGAAGTCTGTTGGTCTGGAAAGTTTTGAAAGTTCTCAAAGCCTAATGCTTGTGTAACTCCGAGACCTCGGGAGAGTTCAGTTGGAAGAGTTCTGTGAGGAAGGGCCGTGGGAGGCCCTGGGGTGGCAGTTGAATTGAACTCTCTTTTAATATTTGAATTAGGTGCTTCGTCTTCTCGTCAGAAGTATGAATGGCCTGGGTGAACGGCCTGGGTGCTTAGATGCTTGGTTGGAACATTGGGAGGGTTGAAATGGCTCTATTATGAGAGGCATGTCTCCAGACAGCTGGAGGTCATGGGCAGGTGGGCAGGCCCACTGGCGTCACAATGTGGACCTGCCTCAGAGCTTATCAAACCGTCCGTGGTAAACCTGTGTGGTTGACTCTGTGTCAGTGAACCCTCCAGGAGACAGATTGTAAACCACACGGTCAAAGGCAGAGGCGAAAACGAAGCCCTAGGTGTCGCAACCCACGAGGCCGGTGGTTCCCCCCAGAGGCTACTGCCGTGACACCTGCCTTGTTGGTCCTTCTAGAATCGTCCTCTGTGTACCCACACCCCCACAGCTCTTGTTTAGCTGTGGCTGGACCCCCTTATTCAAGGCAGCAACTCCTCTGCCCTCCCTACTCCCAACACTCTTGGTAGCCTTCTGGTGGGTTGTGTAAATCGTACGGCAGCCCACCCATACAGCCCTTTGGCTCTCATGGCTTGGGAAGCTTTTATGGAGGCTCCTTCCAGTTCCCTTTGGCTTAAAAATAAATTCTGAGAGAGAAGAGACGGTCGGAGCTGGCAGGAGCTGGGTGTCGTGCTGGCGGGGTTGAGTGTAGGCGTCCGGTCGCCTCCAAGTCGAGATGTTCTAATTCTCTCCTGTTTGCTCTAGTGGCAGTGCTGTGGGGCTTTTGGAGCTGATGATTGGAACCTAAATATTTACTTCAATTGCACAGATTCCAATGCAAGTCGAGAGCGATGCGGCGTGCCATTCTCCTGCTGTACTAAAGACCCCGCGGTAAGCAAACGCCAGCAGACAGTCGGCCTGCGCCGGGCACCCCGTCGCCAGTGGGTGTTTCCTTGAAACCCCTCCCCCCACCCGCCTTTACCTGCTGCAGTCTAATTGCAGCTGCTGTGGCAGGGATGGCACTCAAATCTTCCCAGTAGGTGAAATCGTCGCTAACAGTCATTCAGCCAGCCGTGAGCGCCCATTCCTATTCTAAGCCTTGATGCACATTGGCTCATTTCTGCTCAGAACATTCTTGCGGGCAAACGCCACCATGATCCTCCTTTCCAGGTGAAGAAACCGAGGCGCACAGGGTTAAAGTCGCTTTTGTGGCCTCCTGCTGCTCGTGCAGGCCATGGAGCTGAGCTTTCATCAGCTCCGTTCCCCCTTCTGCGGACAAGGAAGGGCTCCCATGAAATTCTCTGCTCTAGTGGTTGGGGGTTGGTAACCCTTTGCTTGCTGGTGTAGTCCTGAGAAAAAATATTAGGAGCAGAAGAGTTTGAGACAAGATAGGGCCCAGGGAGGGAGGCCACAGGAAGACCACGGCCACTTTGGGCTATCCAGCCCCACCTTGCCCACAGGGGTCCCAGGACTCTTTTTTTTTATTTCCCTTTCCAGAGAAAAAGACAAAACCTAACCGCAATTGAGTCTCTTTTACTGCCACTTTGATTGTATTCCGAACATCAAATCACGTGTCTGTTCCATGGACTGTGTGGAAAGTAACTGCCTCGTTAGATGTCAAACACCAAAATTGGCTGTTAGGATGACAGATGTCAAGAAACTGCTCCTCCACTTGGCCCTGAGCCCTTTGGGGACTTTGGAGCCTCTTTCTGATCTTTTGTCCCCCAAGTGTCCTCCCCGGGACACTCCCAAGTTCCAAGCAGAGGCTGATGAGCTGAGCAAGAGTGTGCTTCCTGCGAGACAGGATGTGGCACCCTTTGGAAGGGGCCGTGCTCTTGAGGGGGGAAAGCAGGACTTCTAGGTAGGCCTCCACTGCCAGCTGCTGTTTCTCTTTGCCTGAAAGAAGAGACTGCGAATCACTGGGAAGCATGAGGCCTGGCCAGATCTTGAGGAGAGTCAGCCTTTCTTACCAGCTGGCAGGCTCTCCTTGAGTCTGTCTGAGGAGGGTGGAAGGCAGGCCGGTTCCCAGCAGGGTGTTTGCAGTGCCTGCTCTAGGCATCCATGTCCCTGGCCGGCTGGCATCAAATAAGTTGTCCTGGTGTCCAGGTTAGCATCCTGTCAGAAGCCTTCTGCAAATCCTCACAAGGCTTTATCCCTCCCTTAACTGCAGCCCCTCTGGCCAGAGACATTCCATTCCTTACCCTCCCAGAGCAGGGGTAGGGAACCTTTTGGGGCCATTGGGGTATTTGTAGCATTATCCGTGGGCCGTACTGGTCAGAGAATTAATGAATGCCCCTCTGATGAGAAAGTCATCAAGAGGTCAAAGGATGCCTTCTTTGCACTGGACCAGGCTGCAGCAGCACAAGACCTCTGCAGTTTGTTGAGAAGCAAGGATGGTACTCTGAGGATGAAGGTGTGTCCGACTCAAGTCACGGTCTTTTCAGTTGCCTGATGTGTATGTGAAAACTGAGCACGGAATAAGGTGCCTTTGAATTTGGGGGCCGGCGGAGGCTATTGTAGGTGTCCCCAACTGTCGAAAAGACAAACCACTCTGTCTTAGAGGAAGTACAGCCAGAGTGCTTCCCAGAGGCAGGGACGGTGACCTTTGTGTCACGTACTTTGGACATGTTGTTGGGAGATGCCATCCCTGGAGGAGGACACCGGGCTGGTAAAGTGGAGAGCCTGTGGAAAAAAGGGGAAGACCCTGAACAAGACGGATTGACACAGTGGCTGCCGCCACAGGACCCCAGCATCAGCGTCATTGTGCGGATGGTGGAGGATGAGGTGGCATGAGGTCTCCATGAGTCGGAGCCCAGGCAACGGCACCAAACACCACTGACAAGGAAAACGTCCTGGCAAGACTGTGCCTCTTTGGTGAGGCGTGGGATGGCTGGTAGTGAAGACCTCACAGGCCTCAAACGACCCGAGGGCTGAATGTTCCCACCCTGTCATAAAGTAACAAATCTACTCCAGAAACAAAAGCCTAAACTCATTGCCTTCCAAGTCAGTTCCAGGCATAGCTGCCCAGTGGGACAAGATAGACCTGCTGCTGTGGGTTTCCCAGATGGACACTCTCCACAGGGAGCAGAAAGTGTCCTCTTTCTCTGACGGAGCAGCTGGCGGTTTCAAACTGCTGACCTTGCCTGTTAGCAGCCCAACACATAATCCTCTGGAACCTGTATTTCTGACCAGACCCTCTGAAACCTCAGGCGATTCACCTGAGAGGTAGCCAGGACGTGGTTTTGTTTTGAACTCTGCGTCATGCACACTCGTCAGAAACAGGGTGTCTGCACTAAAGAGAGTAAGGAGATTAGAGACTGAGGTCCCCCATGATGCTGCAAGGTCACAAAGACACCTGGTGACCTTTAGCAAGGACACCTGGTGGGACCCGCCTACCTCCAGTTCCCTAACCCTGCAGTTGCTTCTTGAGGTTATTAACTTTGAATTCCTTCGAATACGCTTGCTACACTTTCCGATATGCCCTGAGCCTCACTTCTCCTCATTTGTAACACGGAATTTAAATCTTCGCCTCAACCTAAGATGAATTGTCTAATGATTCCTTGAAATGATACATAGGATGTGCTTAACTTGGCACCCGCACCCTGTCCGTGCTCAAGTAAGACACATTTGATGGCTGCCCCTTCTGGGGTCTCCTACTGCTCCTGGTGGGCGGGATGTCCCTCTGACGAGAGTCAGCCTCACTCTGCTGTTTTCTCTCCCCCCCAGGAGGACGTCATCAACACTCAGTGTGGTTACGATGCCAGGCAAAAACCAGTAAGTACAGTCTCGCTTTGTTACGCAGCACAGTGGGGGTTTGGAAGAGCTTGTGCTAGCGCAAGGTGCCTTGGCAGAGGTGTGACCTGTGCTCTCCTCTTCCTGCCGACAGGAAGTTGACCAGCAGATCGTAATCTACACAAAAGGCTGCGTGCCCCAGTTTGAGAAGTGGCTGCAAGACAATTTAACCATTGTGGCCGGTATTTTCATAGGCATCGCATTGCTGCAGGTAAGAAGGGGAGCAAGGAAAGAATGCCAGGGCTGTATCGGGCTCATTTCAACGCAGGGGACACCTGGTGCTACACTGTGGAAGTGCCCCGCCTCCTGGGGTTGTTTGGGTGCTGTTGTTTTCACCTACATGTCACCGGCTTTCAGACAAGCAAACAAACAAACAGCACCACTCTGAACATATTTCTGCAGAGGACAGGTCCTTTAGCAAGGACCATATTGCTGCTCCACGGGGTTCTTTCACTTCACGGTCACCTTTATGGAAGCAGATGGACAGGCCGACGGCTCTTGGTGCCCTGGAGTGGGTTTGAACTGCCACCCTTCTGGATAGCTCTCAAACACAAACACTTCTGCCATCCAGAGACCTAAAGAGAAGGGAGATGATAACCGCTGAGAGAGCCCTCACAGGGACGAAACCTCGATAATGCACTGGATGTGGGCGGCTGGGGGAGCAGGCCAAACCGTCTCTGGGTTCCATTTCGCTGTAGCTACAACTGGATAGACGAGCGTACTGAAATTCTCGTGGAAACCTCGTTGCCCCCTGGGAAGATGGACGACTGAGAGGGTCCCTAGGTTCCTGCTGACATTTCAGCGTGGCCAGGAGCTGCAGGAGGCTGCACTGTGAGAGATGGGCCCAGCACACATCGACGCGGTGAAGGCTCACGTCAAGATTTTAACAGCGATGCTCTGTCCTTTTTGCTCCCTGGGCCGCCTGGTGCAAGTGTTCCTGAGGAGAGAAAGCACCCCCTTTCCCTCCCGGGCCACCCCAGGAGCTAGACTTTTCATGCTATGCAAGCCTGCTACTTCCCTCGGAGAGTCAAAGGAAGGGGCAGTAGTGGGAAGAAATGAACAACGAATGACTTCCGTAGCTGGGAAGGCATCCTGTTGCGCCTCAGTTGGAAGACTATATTGTTCAGATGGTAATATTCTACCAAAGGGCCTGCAGCTGCCACGCACTCTCTTTCACAAGTTCAATCGCCTTTTGGGGAGTGGTGGGAATAAGGGTCCAAAGGAGGCCCGGTGGCCCAGTCACTTAGTGCTCAGCTGCTCGCCGAGGTGGCTGTCACTCCATGGGAGCAAGATGTGGCAGCCTGCTCCTCCCGGGGTCACAGCTCCAGAGACCCCCTACTCTGTCCAGTGAGGTCACGATGAATCAGAATCAACTGCATGTCCGTGGCCTTTTCTCAACTTTGTCACCGAATTGGACAAGGTGATCCTAAAATTCGTACAGAAAGGCAAGGGGACCCAAATAGCAAAAGCAAAATTGGGAAAGAACAAATTTGGGACCGCCGTGCTTCCTGGTCTCCAGATCGCCAGGTTCTTAGGGAGGGAAGAGAAAGTAATGGAGCGGACAGGAGGGGGGTGTTCACCTTGCTGTAATGGACAATAGTAACCCACTAGAGAGAGAAGCGTAACCAAAGAGTGGGGGGAAAGGCAAACTTCTGTAGGTGCTGACTAGTACTTTAAACTGTTGAATACAAAGTTGATGATCTAAAATGCAAGACACACACACACACACACACACACACACATACACACACACCTATTTACAGTAATAATAATGAGACAGTTTGGTGCTGGCATAGGCCATTTTTCTGGCCCACCAGGTGTTTTTGCTGCCACTGCTGTCCTGCTTAACAGCCGACTCATCCTGGGCCTGCGGTGAATTTGTTCATAGTTTGTTTTGTTGGTTTTTTTTTTTAACTATAGTCCAGTCCTCCAACGGTCTGAGGGACAGTGAACTGGCCCCTGTTTACAAAGTTTGAGGATCCCTATGGTAGACATATAGATCAATGAAATGGAGGTGAAATAAACCCTTATGGCCAGAGTCCGAGTATGTTGGACCAGAGTGCCATCATGAGTTCCCTGGGGAAAGAATAGTATTTTCAACAAGTGGTGCTAGGGCAGCAACTGGATATTCACATGCAGAAAAATGGTTTGGATCCCAACTTTATACCATATGTAAAAGTTAACCATTTCACATTCATCAAAGTGGCAGTTCTTAAAAACATCACCCCATTCCAGGACCCACCACACAAACAATTAAATACTGAAAAAGAATTGGGTCTTTATCCACTCCTGATAGGAATGTGAAACGGGGCTGTTGCTACAGCAAAGAATTTAGCAGAATCTTCACCAAGTTAAAGAGAATCACACCGAAAACACCTGGCAGCAGGGACTCCGAGACATCTGTGCCTTCATTCATCACGAGAACCTACATGCCCATCACCGTGAATGGATCCACAAAATGTGGCATCTGCATGTAGGGAGCTATTAGAGAGCCATCAAGAGAAATGAAGTCCTTGTGTCTGTCCTGACATCCAAGGCCAGTCCTTAAAGACATACATGAAATAAGTCAGATACAGCAAATCCTGTTAGGATACTGCTTCCGAGAACGATCTGGGTTAGACAACAACAACAAAAAAATACTGTGTACTAGTACTAGTCATCAACAGGAGTGGTTTGTAATGTATATTTTGCCGGACTACAAAAATAAATTCAAAATGATCAAAGACCCTGATGCAACAAGAGCTGAAGCTCTCAAATGCTTCAGAGAACACAGGGCTATAGGTCTTCATGACCTCGAGTGAGACCGTGGTTTCTGAGCTACGAGGCCCAAACCACAAACCACCAAAGGAGAGAGAGGTCATTGGATGTCATCAGAATGACAGCATTCAAAGTCATGCCATCCATAAAGGAAAAAGACAACCCAAAGACTGGGAGAGGACATTTGCGAATCACTTGCATGTTAAGGTTCTGGCATCCGGCATGGAGACAAAACTTTCAAAACTCCATAGTAAAGAGACAATTCAATGTTTAAAATGGCCAAAGGATTTGAATAGGTGTCTCACCAAAGAAGATATAGACATTTGGCTCAAAAGCACATGGACAGATGCTCAATACTATCAGTCATAGGGAAGCTCACTTCAAACCCATAAGAAGATGCCCCTGGATGCCAACTAAACCTCATAAACTAGAACTCACTGCCATCAAGCGTGTTCTAACACCCAGAGGGCCTTTGGAGGGTTCCTCAGACTATCAACTAGCCATTCTCAACCTGTGGGTCTCGAGACACCTCGAGGGTCGAATGCCTCTTTTACAGAGGTCACCTAAAACTATCAGAAAATACTTATTCCCAATGGTCTTAGGAACCAAGACACCGCTTCTCTACCCATCTCCAGGCAGGTTTGCCCACATGCAGATACACCCACATATGAGTGCCCGGTGTGAAGACTATTACCCATGCTACATCATGCGTCAAGGCAAAATTTCATTTATTTGTCTTTAGAAATAACTATTCCACAATATATCATGACACATTGTTTTGTGATTAATCATTATGTTCAATTTGTAACAAGTAAAAGGCATACTGCATATCTGATATTTACATTTATGATTCACAGCAGTAGCAAAATGACAGTGATGAAGTAGCAATGAAAACAATGTTATAGTGTGGGGTCCCCACCACATGAGGGGACTGGATGAGAGGGCCGCGGCATGGGGAGGGTGGAGACTCATGGCTGTTACCCCTTATAGAAGCAGGCAGCTTCATCTTTCTCTTGCCGATTCACTGGGAGGTTTGGGCTGCTGACCTTGGGATTTGCAGCCCAATGCTTAACTCCCAGTGCCACTACTGTTCCTTTTAGACCTACTAGGATGGCAAGGACTATAATGGTTTTTATGTGTTGATAAAGTTGTGGACAAATCAGAACCCTTGTACTTCATTGGTTGCAAGCTAAAACAGTTCGGCTGCTGTGGGAACAGTTTGATAAGGCCTCTACTAGTTAAACTTCAAGTTATGATTAGACCTGGCCATTCTACTCTGAGGTATACCCCTAAAACATATACTGAAAACATGTACACATAAAGACGTCCAGGTGAATGCCAGGTATAGCAGCATCATTCAAACCAGCTACAATGTGGAAACAACCTGAATTGTCCATCCACTGAAAACTGGGTAAACAGGATACACAAGATGAGATATAGCCATGCAATTGAGAGGATTTCTTATTCAGCCATAGAGAGAACAAAAACCGATACATGCCGCATAAAAGACCACAGACTGTATCATTCCATTCATATGAAATGTCTTTACATCGCCAAGTCTATAAAGACCGAAGTAGATTCATGGTTGCCAAGGGTGCCATGGAAGTGGGAATGGGATGATGAGGTTTCTTTGTGGGCTGATGATGTGCAGACACCCTGTGGAGCAGCATAGAACTGCTTCTCTGAGTTCCTGAGACTGAAACTCTTTATGGGTGTAGAACCCACATCTGAGTTGAAATCAATTAGATGGCAGTGAGTTTGGGGTGTTGGGATTTTTTAGTAATTTTTCCTGGATTCTGGAATTAGTGTTGAACATCGTATGTCTTGGTGACTCTCTTGCACCTCTTCAATCATATGCTTCAAATGGGTGCATTTGGGGGGTGGGGGGGCATCACTGCCTCTGGTGGTCGTGGGAGCTACCCAGTGCTGCTCCTAAGAGCCGCCACTGGATTTGAACCACCAAACCTGCAGGTCGCAGTCCTGCACTCAACCTCTTATGCCCCCGGGGCTCAGCCCGAAATGGGTGCATTTTATAGTCATGGTCTACCAGTTTAGAAAACAGAACAGAAGACGAGAGCCTAGTCGCCAAGGAAAAGCCTGAGCACCTTAGAATTTCATTGTCTGAACCTCTTCTCTTTCCTTTTTCAGATTTTCGGGATATGCCTGGCCCAGAATTTGGTCAGTGATATTGAAGCTGTCAGGGCGAGCTGGTAGAGCCCCTGGAACAGCTGCTGCCAGACACTGGACCGACCCGCGCCTTCCTGACCCTTCCACGTGCCGAACTGATGTCCAAGCTGCACGGACCCCAGTCTCAAAGGCATCGTTCCACCCCACCTGGGAGCTGCCAAGAACATGCTTGTGGGGAGGGAGGGGGAGTAAAACTGTGACATGCTGCTCACTTGACAGAATTTTAAAAAAAAAAAAAAAAAACCAGTATGAAAGTTCTTGCGCCGTGAATCTCTACTGTGGCCATGGATTGATGGCTGGCTGGACACTTACCAAAAACAAATAAGCAAATAAAAAAAATGGGATGAGGGGCCCAGATGTACTTAAATTGAAACATCTTGCATCTGTGGACCATACGGTTGGGTTCTGTACTTCCGTCACTGGAGGGCTATTCCGTGGTTTTGTACTTCACGTGGACCCGAAGGACTGCCCTTTGTTCTCTTGAGGTGCACCTTTCTAAAAACGCTGCCCCTCCCCAGGGAGGACA
Organism: Nesogale talazaci; assembly: GCA_004026705.1. Taxonomy (NCBI): domain Eukaryota; kingdom Metazoa; phylum Chordata; class Mammalia; order Afrosoricida; family Tenrecidae; genus Nesogale; species Nesogale talazaci. The sequence goes on from PVJH01004949.1 coordinate 99,382, forward strand.
GAGGCTGGGGTATCCCTCCCCTGTACATGTCAAGAAACTGTTACAAGGATCATCTCACAAAGAAAACAGCTTGGCTGTGGTCCCGGTCTTGTGGTGTTCGCACTCCGTGGGTGGACGTAGGAGGGCGGCATGGGCTATGCTGGAGTGCCGCCTTGGGAGCCGAATTGCGGGCTGAACTTGCCTGGAGCTGGGGGCCCTGGGACATTCCACAGCGCTGCATTTTGGCAGGTAAGCCCGTTCCTCTCTAGGCCTGAGCTTTATTGATCAGTGACATCCAAGGAGAAAAGTAGAAGGTCAATGAAGAAAAGATCTTAGCTAAGTGCTCCCCACTCCTAGCCGCCACCACCAAAATCAGTTGTCGAACCCTTTGAGGACTCTTGAAGACGCTGTATTGGGCTTCTTTATTATTATCTTTATTTTTTTTATGTCTCACAAAGGTGAAAGCTATGATCATTTTTGTTTGCTTTCAAAGTCTTTTTTCTCAAAAATTCAGGTGGAGTTTTCATCTTTCTTCTGTATAATCTTACCTGCATGGCCTGTGGATCTCAATCAGCCAACCCCTGCTCCTGCCGCCCGGCCTGCAGGCAGCGAGCCCTGTCATTGGCCAGCATTGCTTTCGTGGGGTCCTGGCATTGGGAGGCTGTGGCGGGTCCCCCTCAGCTGGCTGGGCAGAGAGCAGCTGTGCCATCGTCGTCATTGTCACAGGTGCTTCCACAGATGCAACACTCTTGTTACAATGTCCTCTTTCGTGGTCTCTTCAACACACACACACACACACCCTTGCTTTCTGAGCGGTATTAAACCCAATTGCAAACAGTGTTGACAAGACCAAAAACTTCCCCTTGCTTTTCCATTTTTCGTTTGCTTTTATTCTGAAAAGAAAGCAGTGAGTGGCCAGAGCTTCAGCTAGTCTCTTGTGACTGCGCACTAAACATCAAAACAGTACAATAAATAAAATCAAGGCCCACGGTGACCCAGTCAGTTCCAACTCTCAGTGATCCTAGCAGGGGTCCTCAAACTCTTTTTTGTGTGTGTCCTCAAACTTTTTAAACAGGGGGCCAGTTCACTGTCCCTCAGACCATTGGAGGGCTGGACTATGTTTTTTTTAACAAAAAAATACTATGAACAAATTCACTGCGGGCCTGCGATGAGTCGACTGCTAAGCAGGACAGCAGCAGTGGCAAAAACACCCAGCATGCTAGATAAATGTCCTCGGTGGGCCGCATGTGGCCCGCGGGCCTAGGATCTGTCCCCCGAGGGTTTCGGGGGGCTGTTGTCCTAGCAGGAGCAGGTTCACATGGCCGACCTTTCAGTTCACGACTGAGTGCTAAACCACTGTGCCACCGGGACTCTGTTTAACAGAATGGTCACAAAGCACAAATGATGGGCAGGGGAGAGCATGAAATGGGGGCAAGAGTTCTATGACAACAAGTGGGGGACCACCTACTTGGCACTGGTGCTGCTGCCCCTGCCCCCATACCAGCTGGGAGGGATGCGGTTTGCCCCCTGGTTTTGATGCACCGGGACCTGGGATCCTGCCCACCGGCAGCCACTCTTGGGGAGCAGAGCTGCCCCTTGGTCTGCTGGGGAAACCACAGGCATGTCTGACAGCCGGGACACTTTGGCAACACATCCATCAGTGGGCAGCTAGCGAGTATGCTTGGTGGGACTTCAGTGCGGTGTCCCATTTCAGCCCCACGGTGCCTCGCTGTAGCTGCTGAGCCGGCCCATCTGTTCAGAGCAAGGACAAGAACGCTTAGGAGTCTCTGCCATTCGGTTCGTGTCTCATTCTGCATGTGTGCGTGTTTGTGCCTTTATCGTTAGAGACATTCCATATCTGGCCCGCCGCAGATGATCTTCTGTCATCTCTGTGCCCACCCACCGCTGTTGTCTTTTTGTAAGGACATTCCAACCCTGCGATTGGCCCTCGTGTCCTTTGTGTGCGTTACCTCCTTCTCTCTCCCGGCTGACCAGTGGACTCAAAACCAGACAAGCCCCACCCCACCCTGCCCCCACTCCTACGGCTCATCCTCTGAAAGGCCAAACAGCAAATCCAAGTGAGTTTTACATTTTAATTAATCGCCCTTTATTTTTTACACTTGAGAGTGGTTGTAATAAAGGTTGTCATTAATAAACTTGGTTCCACCTTATGTGGAGTTACTATGTCTTTCTTCACTTCTCTCCTGACAGTATGGAATTCCCTAATCCAGCCGCTTGCAGCTGATATAGCAAAGGACCTGGGGAAAGAACACAGATGTCTGGGGGCCCCACCCCCACCCCCTAGTCCTGCTTGAAAGCCCCTGCTCTCATGCAGCTTTCTGAAAGGAAGGAGGAGGGAGGAAATGTATGGTTTGCACATACCATTCTGCTCTGCTGGGTCCCAGAGGTGGGAGACAGAGGTGCATAACTAGGTGGGTAGGAATCCTTGAGGTCTTTGCCTTCTGGTCACAAGCACACAGTTCTGCCTTCAAGGCAGCTCCGGTTCATGGCGAGGCTCTAGGGGAGGGTATAACTGCCCCTGCCTCATCTTTCTCCCCGAGGGGAGTCGCTTGTTTCAAACTGCTGGCTTTGCAGTTAGCAGCCAAACTCGTAACCACTGGGACACAAGGTCTCCTGCGCCACCAAGTCACAATCATGGGAGTGGGGGGTGGGGGGAGAGGCATTTAGAACAGTGGTTCTTAACCTGCCTAATGCTGCAGCCCTTTCATAGAGTTCCTCATGCAGTGGTGACCCCCCCAACCATAAAAGTATTCTCGCTGCTACTTGATAAGTGTCATTTTATTACTGTTAAGAATTGATACCTAAAAACCTGAAGATCCACAGATTGAGAACTGCTGATTTATTATATAGATCCGTATGCCCGGAGATCTTTTTTTTTTTCTTTTAAGTTCCCAGTAAAGTTTACTACAGTCATAGGCAAGATCCATGGAACTAGACACTGTGACTATAGTCCTACTTTTGGATCATAAAATAATGCTATATTAAATCCCTTCAAGTTGACATGTTCAGAACTCCTTTGAGAAAGACCACCCTCTGTTAACCCAGCATTCTGTGATGCTTACCTCCGACACGATTACTATAGACAAAATGGGTGCATAAGCAAATGTGATGAAGAAAGCTGATGGTGCCCATCTATCAAAAGATATAGCATAGCATCTGGGATCTTAAAGGTTTGAAGATAAATTTCCAACTGAGAAGCAACCAAACGCATATTGGAAGAAGCACCGAGCCTCTGTGGTCATGAGATGTTGATGGGATCAGGTATCAGGCATCAAAGAACCAGAACAACAACAACTATATATATATATATATATATATATATATATATATATATGATATATATGTGTACGTATTCTTATATAAGAATGGGTTTTGGGTTTGTTTGGTTTTTTTTTGCAGTGTGGAGACCCAAAACCCATGTGTAGACAATTGGACAGCTCCTTACAGAACAGTCACAAGGAAGAGACAAGCCAGTCAGGGTGCAATATAGCACTGATGAAACAGACAACTTTCCTCTCGTTCTCTAACCCACATTCTACCTTACAAATCCAGCTAGACCAGGGCAGGTACATTGATACAGAAAACTGCTCACAACACAGGGGATCCAGGACAGCTAAAGCCCTCAGAACCAATAACAAGGGCAGCAATACCAGGAGGGTGAGAAGAAGGTCGGGGGAGAAAGGGGAAACTGATCACAATGATCAACATATAACCCCCTCCCAGGGGGACGAACAACAACCAAAAAAACTGACCGCTGTAAGGGTTCATGGGGGAGGAATAAGCTGATACCAAAGGGCTCAAGTAGAAAATATTTTGAAAATTATGATGGCAACATAAGCGCTATAAGAGGGCCCGAAAAAGATTTTAAAGAGAAATATCATTCTAAATGTCAACCCATTGCAAATTATAAGTATAGCAGAAAATGTTTTACCTATAGCAAATTATCATACAGCAGAAAAAACTTTATATATATGTTAAATATGTTTTTCAATGAAAACACAAAAGTTTAATTATCCTATAATCCTCTCAGACCTCAGTACTGTGTCCTAAGACTTGGAAAATATATTTTGCTTCAATTTCCTGGGTAATTGCAGAGTGGAGACCCAAAACCCATGTGTAGACAATTGGACAGCTCCTTACAGAATAGTCACAAGGAAGAGACAAGCCAGTCAGGGTGCAATATAGCACTGATGAAACAGACAACTTTCCTCTCGTTCTCTAACCAAGACAATGTTATTTTAATGTTAAAATGTCTCACTGGTCCCTGTTTCTTGAGTGTTTCTTCGCTGTCCTGTAGAGATGATCTGTGTTAGGTAAATGACCCACTGTTCTCATTGCAAAGTCTAGTTAGGTCTTCCAAACAAAAAGTCATCACTGCCATCGAGTCGACACCAATGTCTAGAGACCCTACAGGACCCAGTACAACAGCCGCTGTGCGTTTCCAAGACTATAGATGTTTCCAGCAACAAAAAGCCTCATCTTTTTCCCGATGAGTAGCGCATGGTTTTGAACTGCTAACTTCGCAGGTAGCAGCCCAAAGCCACCAGGGCTCCAACAGAGAAAATAAATAATGCTCAGAAAGAAAAACAGATGCCGGGGGAGTGCCGTTACTCATCCAACAATCCCTGCTCTGAAGCCAGACCTTCACCCTAGTGGATCCAGAGGAAGATCCAGCACGCCGTGCTGGGAAGTGCATGAAAGCCCCTTCATAGAGAACTCTTGAGTGCCCAATATCTGTCTGCCCCTGGATGGGCAAAAGCTTCCATAACCAGCCACTGTGGTCCCAGCAGCCCTCTGGCCCCAAATAATTCCTTCTAGGAACAAGCACCCTGACCTCACCCACCGTCTGAGCTGGGATGAACTATGTTTGGATCAGACTCCTTAATCCCAGACTACCTGCAGGTAGGCAGGAATTCCATCTAGGACCTGCTCAACCCCGGCTCAAAAGTGCCAGGGGAGGGAAGGGGGAAACAGCAGATACCAGGGGCGCAAGTGGAAAGCAAGTGTTTTGAGAACAAGGAGGGAAACAAAAGTACAAAATTGCTGGACGCAATGGATGTATGTGCGGATTGTGGTCAGAGTTGCACGAGCCCCCAATAAAAATGATATATTTTTTTAAAAAGATGCTGCATCTATGAAATCCAAAGCTCACAAGAACTTGTTCTGCGCAGTGGTTTAAGAGCTTATCCTTCTAGCTTGAGCTATCCCTGCAGGCAAGATGGCTCCCATCGTTTCCAAATGGAGTCGAAACCACGGCTGCTCCAATGAGCCCTGACTGGGAGGCCGGTGCAGCGTCTTATTCCCTTATATTGGGCTCAGCTCTAAGTTGGAGCTGATCACCTCTAAAACAGTAAACCTCTCTGCTGGTTTGTTTTTGCTTTGTTGCTTTTTCCAATACGGGTTTAAAAAGTCGAACTTTGCACCCCGCAGGAATTGTGAGAGAAGTGCATGGACTCTGTCTTCTCTCTCCCAGGGCACAAACCTCCCGCATGGTCACGCTCCTTTTCCCTTTCCCCAATAGGACTCTGGCCTTTTCTTGTTATGCAAATCATTTCGTCATGCATGCCCCAGCCCTGGGTGGGCCAGAACGGAGTGGCTTCACCGGTCTGCTCCCTCCTGCCAGTTTCCTGCTGTCTTGGCTCTGATCCTGAGCAGCCAGGGCAGAACAATAAGGAGGGCATGTCCATGGCTGGGCAGGCCCACCCAGCTCTGGCCGTCAGTCATTCCAGGAAGTCCTTCTTCTCTAGGGAAACCCTGTTCAGACCTCCAAAGAAGGGCCGGAACCCACTTTATAAACTTTGCCAACAGAGTTTCAGGGCCAGTACTCTCCCATGAGGCCATGTGTCTCACAGAGATCATCTCTAGGAAACAGTCCAGAACAAACTCAAGGAGCAGGGACTGTTTCTACAATTAGTGAGGAGAAAGGTGTTTTATATCCAAATCACATTCTTCCTTCTAACATCTCAAGAAGTTTCTAGGTGTTTCCTTTTTCTGCTGGTGAAAAGACAAGGCTTTGAAACAGACGGAAATTGCAGTGTTTTCCAGAAAATACACTGTCCTTGGCCTGGTAGGATGCTACTATTACAATTGGGAAAGCTTACACAGGACAGTAATCAAGACAATGAGAAGGGTGTTTGGGTGCAGGAGCTGGGAGCACAGAAGAGAAGCTGAGCCCCAGATAAGGGCCAAAGCCATCTTTAGATTCATCTGAAGTCTTCCTTTTAAAAAAATTCTCCAGGTGTTTTTCACCAAGATAAAAGGAACCCTTGGCAGAGTGGGGAATGAAATGGGCTATGAACCAAAAGGTCAACAGTTCAAAACCACCCGCCACTCCCTGGAAGAACAGGAGGCTCTCTAGTTCCATAAAGAGAAAGCTAGGACTCCCATCAAGAGTAACCCTGGCAGTGAGTCTTGGCTTCAGAAGTCGAGTTTATAAACTGACAGTTTGGATTTGAGGCGTGAACTACAACTTCCTTTGGAGTCAGAGTCCCCGGTGGCTCAGCTGGTGAAGTAGGCAGCTCATAACCAGCAGAGAGTTGGAATGTACCCCAGGTGCCTCGGAAGAAAGCCCTGCCATTCCGATTCTGAAGGATCACAGTCTTGGAGGCCTGAGGAGCAGCTGAGCACAGAGGGTGGCAGGCGGTCAGAGTCGCCCCGACGTCATGGGTCTGGTGTTGGTTTCTTCCAAGTGCTCCTATGCGTGAATCTCACATTTAAGCTTGCTACCCGCGAGCAGTCATAACCGCCAGTGGTAATGCCAATCCCGGTTAACCCAAACCACCTCCTCTGACGTGCACCGGGCAGGCTGCACTTACTTAGTGGATCGCTTCTCGGAATCTCCACTGCCTGGAAGCTCACCGATTCCTGGCTGGTTGACGGGCTTTCCTGCGGTGTCAATACAGGCTGAGGGTCAAGTGCTGGTGATGGAGCGGTGACACACAAATTAGTCTTGTTGCTCTTCCCTGGAAGTGTCTTCGCCTCTGTGCGGCGATTAGAAAGTAGCCTCTTAAATCCGGAGAAAAGTGGTCATGACCTACCAAAAACACAACCTGCTGCTCTCAGTTGACTCCTGTCAGCCATGAAGCAGCTTTGGCACTTGTTTGACACAGGAACGTTTTCATGGCCTGCCCTCTAGCGTCGAGTGTGTCGAACAACATCTGATTGGAGTTGGACTGCAAACAGTCCTGGGGCTGCCAAATGTTTCTATACCTAAAAGGAAATCCTTAGTGTGGGTAAATTGGGACAGGAGCGGGTACAGGTCAGGGAAACAGGTACCTACAGGTTCTGATTTACTATTTGCTTAGTCAAAGGTCTTAGTCTAGAGTATCTATCTTGCCATTCTGTTGCCATAGGTCAGAACTGACTCGATGGCAGTGGAGCGGGTTGTGAGTTTGAGGGCTTTCCAGAAGAGCCTGGTAGTGGAGGGGGATACACACCGAGTGGCTAACCACAAGGTCATCAGTTCGAACCCCCCAGTCACTCCACCAGAGAAAGATGAGGCTGTGGACTCCTTTACGGAAATCCAAAGGGGCCCTTCTTCCCATCTCACAGGAACTCTGAGTCAGAAATAACCGGACAGCAGTAAATTTGGCTGCAATTTGGTGCATGTAAGGAACACTGCCTGATGGCCTGTCTAATTATAATTCACTTGTCGTGCAATTCAATCACATCAAGAAGAGTTGTACATTCATCACCATAATCCATCTAAGAATATTTTCCTCATTCTTAACTCATAGCTCATATTAACTCCCCATTTTCTCCCAACCTCCTCTACCATATCCCCAGGGAACCATTAATCCAGTCACTGTCTGTGGATTTCATAGGCAGAAAAAACATCAAAAAGCAATAAAAAAAAACAAAAAAAAACCTAGCAAGAAGCAGATTAAAAATCTTTGCTAGAAAAGAAATCAGAAAATATTGAAAACTAGAAAAATTTTATGTGGATCATAAAAAAGATCGGGTGCTGAATTTAAACCTCATAACATCAGAAACGATTCAGTTCCTGGTGCATTCTGCAGGATAGTGAGGCCACTCACACCATCCTTGGTCCGTGGTCGGAGGGGGTCGACAGGGCTCTAAGTCACCTGTATTTCCCCTTCACTGTTGTGTTTAACTGAAACATCTTTAAAATGGCTCAAAAGGGAATCAAATGGTAAGGTATTACATTTTGACCTGACTGTGTCTGCCATGATTGACTTTATAAGGTTCTCTGTCGGATATGAGGACTGGCTACTCATATCCCTCAGTCATGATCAGGGGGAATTCACTGGAGAATTAATCCATGTGTGGACCCTGGAAATGGATTGGGGGCTTCCACTGTCATACCCTGGAATATCTTAAACATGTTGTTTAAAAGCCAGGACAAAACAGTTCAGGAACCAGATCTTCAAAGACAGTGTACCTAGAACAGCAGTTCTGGGGGCACATGGCAGAGGGAGAGGCGGGGAAAAGGAAGGGGGTGTTAACAAACCCAGGGACCAGGGAACAATATGATCCGAAAAACAGTGGTGAGGAGGGTATCGGAGGCCTGTTAGGGCTCGATCAAGGCCAGTGTAACCAAAAGGAATCACTGAAACCCAAAGGAAGGCTGAGCATGATAGTGGGACAGGAGGAAAGTAAAAGGAAATAGAGGAAAGAACTAGAAGGCAAAGGGCACTTATAGAGGTCTAAATGCAGACATGTACATATGTAAATATATTTACATGTGATGATAGGGCAATAGATCTATAAGCATAGATTTATAAGGTTAGTATTAAGATCACAGATAGACATTGGGCCCCCATTCAAGTAATTCCTCAGTGTAAGAACAATTTGTTCTATTAAACTGGTATTTCATGATACGTTCCTTACACGATCACCGAAGACAAAGTGGGCGCATAAGAAAATGTGGTGAAGAAAGCTGATGGTGCCTGGCTTTCAAAAAGTATAGCATCTGCAGTTTTAAAGCTTGAAGATAAACAAGTGGCTATCTAGTTGAGAAGCAACAAAATCCATATGGAGGAAGCACACCAGTGTGTGATCATGAGGTGTCGATGGGATCCGTTATCGGGCATCAAAGAACAAAAAATCATATCATTGTGAATTAAGGGAAGTGTAGAATGAGGACACAAAAAAACATCTGGAGGCAACTGGATATCCCTTTACAGAAGGAGACGAGCCAGTCAGGGTGCAGGATAGCATCAACTGAACATGCAACTAGTTTCCTCTGCTTCTTTAATGCTTTCTCCCCCTACTCTGTCCCACCAACTCTCATGATCCCAATTCTACCTTTCAAATTCAACTAGATCATAGGATGTACACTGGTACAGATAGGAACTGGAAACACAGGGAATCCAGGAAAGATGATACCTTCAGGACCAGCCATGAGAGTGGTAATACTCAGAGAGTGGAGGGAGGGTGGGGTGGAAAGGGGGAACCAATTACAAGGATCTACATATAACCCCTTCCCTGAGACATGGACAACAGAAAAGTGGATGAAGGGAGACATCGGACAGTGTAAGACATGAAACAATAATAATTTATAAATTACCAAGGATTCATGAGGGAGGGGGCAGGGGGGAAGGGAAAAAATGAGGAGCTGATACCAAGGGCTTAAGTAGAAAGAAAACGTTTTGAGAATGATGATGGGAACAAATGTACAAATGTGCTTGACACGTGGATGAATGTATAGATGGTGATAAGAGTTGTATAAGCCCCTGCTAAAATGATATTTTTAAAAAGATGGTGTACATAACCTAACTTTTGCATGCATCTTTTGGGTAACTAAAAGGCATATCTTAACAAGACAGCCAAGGACATGCCTTCAAATTTAGGGAGCTTGCCTCAATGAAAGACTCGAGTCTGAAATGCTAGGATAATTCCCCTCCAGAATCAAGTTAGCTAGGCCTTCTGCCCCAGTGTATGCTTCCCTCCTTAGAAATGTCGCTCCTTGTAGGCATCCTGATTGCCAATCCCCCAACCCCCAAATCATTCAGCCTCATCTACATGCAAACTTTCATTTGGCAAATGACCTATCTAATATATATATACATGAGGGGGTACCTCCCCCCACACACATACACACAAAGGAAATTGTGCTGGGAAAAGTCAAACTTGTGTGTGTGTGTGCACAGAAATACACGTAGGGGGAAACACTCATAGCTCTTAGGTCTTAGCACTGGCTGCTTCACCTTGCACGTGATTTATATCAATTTGCCCACTTTTGAAATGATTGAACCAACCCAGCTTGCCACAAATTCTTCATCTCAATGGCCTCCAGTTGCTGGGCTTGCGGTTTCTAAAGCATTAAAAAGGGCTTATTTTACACTAAAATAAGGCTAGCAGGCATATCACACTGCTTTTGATTGCTTGGCAAAACCTTCAATAGCTTTTCCATTTCAATAATTAAGCCATGGCATTGCTTGGTCATAATTGCAGCTTTCCTCTGAGCAGAGTCTTTCACATGCTCATTATTCTCATTTTACCCTCAAAACTGTCCTGATGGTTGGCTGAGCCGCAGCCTATCTCGTTTCCCCTGGCAGGTGACATTTTACTTTTTTTCTGATTGGCTCTATTATCTCCACTGCGTTCTCCCCGGGTGGGGCGAGTGGCGTGTGATTGGCTACTAACCTAAGAGTTAGCATCTTGTTCCTACCCAGCAGCGCCGTGCAAGAAAGGCCTGGCAATCACTTCTAGAAAGCTGAAAATCACTGTTACCAAGTCGCTGCCACTCACAGCAACCGTATACAACCCCATAGATCTCCTCCTGTGTGGCGGTCAGGTACTTGATGTGCAGTTCATGATTGGGATGGAGGGGTGGAGTCTAGCCTGTCAATCTGGAGATAGCCATTGAGTGGCCAATGAGGCCTCTTTGTGGGCATGGCTTTCTCCTGAGACTCCTGGGAAGTCTCGCGGTATTTCCCTCGTGGAGATGAGACCATCCTTCCAGTTGTTGGGAGTTGCTCGGCTGACAAGACAAGATGGCAGCGTCCGAGGAACTGGAAGAGATGGAGGAGAAGTCACATGGGCTTGCCCTGATGGAACCAGACCTCTGATGCCAGAAAAGCCACAGAGAGACCCCTGCCAACACTGAGATGTTTCTGTCACCAATGGATACTGCTGATGGACCCTCAGCCCTGGAAATGAAGAGCTATGAAGGGACTCCTGCCAGAGCCGGGATTCTGCAGCCACTGGCCTGTGACTTCGTGAGTCGGAAGCAGACTTTATAGACTGGCATTGGACATATGGGCTAATATCAGACTTAAGACTTTGAACTAGATTGGGTTGGGATGCTTTCTCAATGTCCCATTCCTCTTGTATATAAACCTTACCCTTATATCCATATGCGTGTCTATGAGTTTATTTCTCTAGTCTACTCAGACTAACACATCCTGCGAGTTTCTGAGAATGTAACTCTTTATGGGAATAGACAACCCTCTCTTTCTCCCAAGGAGCCACCGGTGGTTTGAACTACCAATCTTGCTGTAGCCACTAGGCCCCCTGCGTTTGCAGGCCCTAAAACCTTAGGAAGCACTGGTAGACTCTGGGGTCTCTGAGTCTGAATTGATAGCAACAGATTTCGGGTTTTGATTTTCGCTCTCTACCGGGCAGGAGTCGGGGCAGAGAGCCGGCGTGTTGCTCCCATGCACTCACACAGAAGTTTGGGGACTGGTTGAGGGTTGACTTTGCATCCCTGACTTTCTCGCAGTCATGCCCACAGCTTGCAGGTGAGCACTTTCGCCGTCTCAGGCACAGTTTCCAGAGGACAGGTGCCCATCCAAACGTTATCGTCTGGCAGTCAGGGGGGTACTTGTGTTGGTCAGGGAGCTGACTATGGTGGAGGGAGGAATTGAGCAGTTCCTCCACCCAGCAGCTGCCCCACCACCTCCTGGAGCACACCAGCTGACCTGGGAGCTTCCTCCCAGGAAGGGACCAGCCTGGTAAGTCCTACACCGCCTGTGTGGAGACTGCTGAGCCCACTCTCCCTCAAGGCGGCACTGTGGGACAGCCGTCCAATGGCTCCACAGCCTTGGCTTGGCTGTGATCATCCTGGCAACCAATCCTGGCAACCAACCAGGCTACATGTTCTCCATAGGGAACCCCCCACATCCAGTCAGAAGCTAAGCATGCTTCACCCTGTGTGCTACCAGGGCTCCTCTGTTCCTGCTTTGCTCTCAGCTCCTCTTCCAAACGAGCCATTGTCCAGAAACAATGCATGATCTAGTCCTCATATTCCCTCTAAAAACACCAGGGTGGACACTTACGGTATCTTGCCCAGCTCGTTGTAAAGAAGGTCCAATCTGCTCAGGGGTGATTCTGGTTTTGGGGATCGCCATGCAGAGCCTGGTGTTAGGAGTCTGGTCACTGACTTTCAAAGTCAGCACTTCCGCCCCACCTGCTGCCCCATGGAAGAGAGCTGTGGCAGGCAGTCTGGGTTCAGCCTTGGCAGCCCCGTGGGTCAGCTCTCTTCCCCAGCATTGGGTATAGTAGGTTTGGTGGCTCTAGGCTTCTGAAGAGCCCTGGTGGGCATCGTGGTTCTGGGCTGAGCCACTAACCTCCAGGTCAGCAGTTCGAAACCACCAGTTGCTCCTTGGGACAAAGATGGGCTCTGTACTTCTGTAAAGAATTAGTCTCAGGGGCTAAGCCCAGGTGGCATAGTGGTTGTGCGCGGGACTGCGGCCCACTGGGACAGAGGTTCAATTCCAGCAGTGGGGCTGGGCCTCCTACTCCCACCACCGGAGAGCAGTGATGCTCCCCCCCAAAAAAACAAACAAACAAACAAAAGAATTAGTCTCAGAAGCCCAGGGGCCCGGTGCTACCCTGTCCGACCAGTTCACTCTGAGTTGGAATCCACTCAATGGCAGGGAACATGTCCAGGTTCCTAGGCTACCACTTACCGGTCGGATGATTTCTCTGGATGGATGCAGTTGAACCAAACAATGACCTGCTCTAAAGCCTGCCCTGGCGTAATGCCTGCCGGCAAGCCATGATGGCCCTGTATGGGGTTTCTGAATTTGTCAATTGTCACAGGGGCAGGCAACCTCACCCTTCTCTCTCAAAGAGGTGGGTAGATTTGAACTGCTAGCCTTACCCAACAATGCCATCAAGCAATCTCGATAAGTGTTTGTGGGGCTTTTTTGGGAAGTAAGGAATGCTTTATGGCATTGTGATTCAATGTCATAGTCCTGTGTCCTACATTTACTTGAAGACAATCATCTTAAGCGCAACCTGTTAAAGCAATGGAAGCCCTAAGCATAAATTAGTTCTATTGAACGATGTATGCTTTCTGCAAGGTGCCCGGGTGGCACAGTGATGAGTGCCCAGCTCATAGAGACACCTCCTGTTCCAACCCACCAGATGCTCTTCGGGGAAGGATGAGGCTGTGTGCTTCAGAAAGACTACTACCTTGGGAAACTTGGTTCTGCCCTCTTGGGTCATAGTGGGTCAGCACTGACCTGACAGCAGGGGGTTAGGCTTGCTCTGCTTGGTGACCCAGTCAGCCCTCGAGTCCGCTAACTCTGCTAGAAGCAGGATACCAGGGACGAAAGGATCATCTCTCCTTGAAAGAACAGGGCACACACCCTGAACACTGACTCTCATTCCTACTGGGAGAGGCAGGGGCTGGGAGCAGAAGGAGGTGCCTGTCACGTCGGCACAAACTTCGGTCGATCCCAAGAACAGTGGGATGAAGTGCATTTCACAGAAACCCTGGTTATGCTTTCCGATGGGGAAAGGTCGATTTTATGGGAAGCGAAGCCACTTCCTCAGAGGTGGGTGAGGCAAAGGAGGATCCCCGGTGTATGAGTTGGGTTTTCTGGAGAACCCAAGAGTGATGCTCCTGTAACTATAAAGAATTTCATTCATATCAAGAAAGAAGTCTATCTCCAGAGAGCAGCAGCCTAGCGCAGTCCGATTCAAGTCCATTGGATCAGATGCCCAGACTCGCATTGCTGGCAGTCAGTAAAGCAGGAAGACCAAACAAGAAGCTCATTATGCAAACTGTGTTTTCCTTTCATGCCCCTGTCTGTGTCGGCCAGAATGGACCGTTCTGTGGAGCTCCCCTCAGCCAGTTCCGGGTTCATGGACGACCCCCCACCAAACCCGTGGGGGACTGTGCTGGCAGCTGAAATACCAGTGGCGAAGCTTCTAGCCTCATAGAAATGACCACCGTCACACACATCGCTGTACCTGTGAGGGCCTGCATACTTTTCTTAACACTACCAAGTTGACACCTTCATATTTGAGAAGGAAATACTGGGAACTGCTTATTAAATGCTTTCCATTCTAATAGCGCAAGAGGGAGAAGAATATAAGCCAAAAGCAATGTCCCCAGGTAGGAAAACGAGGAAGAATCAATTTGACTGTACTCTGTGCATTAAGAGTTAGGCTGTCCTCAGAGCCCTGGTGGCGCTGTGAGGTAAGCGATGGACTGTTCACTGCAAGGTCAGCAGTTCAAACCCACCGGCTGCTCCTTAGGAGAAAGACGAGACTGTCTGCTCCCACCGGGATGCACAAAGCTCCGGAGCCTAGGGACTCTTCCCGAGTCGGAGGCGACTCAACGGCAGCAGTGAAAGAGGAACATACTGGTTCATACTTTAGAGTTTATCTTTCCGTTGCTTTTGTCCCATTGTTAGAGCATCATGCATATTCCCTATCATCGGATGTCTTCACACGGAACCTTTCCCACTGCCATTGAGTACTTTATAGACTACAAACTTCCATGGCTACGTATATTCTACTCTATAGAATAGAGCTCTCTCATGGGGTGGTCCAGGGCCCTGTGGGGTTTCCAGAACCCTGGTGGAGGGTCGGCAGGAGACTAAGACAATGGCTGTCATGCTCGTGAGTGCACAGTGGAGTTGTACAAGATGTCATGCTCCGGTGATGCCAGCACGCCGACAGTTCATGGATGGCCCATGTCCTCTAGTACGTCTCTGTGTTGAGCATTTATTTCTCTATCTTAATTTCTGATGGGTTGAACCATAGAGCCCACAGAGACCAAACTCCTCAGGAGTCTCTGCATTTACCAACGTATGAAGGGGTCCTGAGACCACCAAGTCTGGGAGCTACTCAACATCAGACACCTTTGACTGTTGTCCAGTATTTCACAGTCCCACATTCAGTACTGGACACACAGTTAAAGGCACTGTGGACAAATGCAAGTTTACTTAATCAGTACTGGAGATTGAGGCACCTGTCTAATGGTCCCATGCAACATGAGATCTGGTCAATCAATATGGCCCTTGTGGCCATAATTCCTGATGTGGTGATAAATAATTCCAGTGCCAGTAGCTATAATCCCACTTTGGAGGGTATGTCTGAAGAGTCAACCTGGAGTCAGTGCAGTGAGTTGGTTTGACTTGGATCTATTACAGGATGAATGGGGGACGTACATTTAGACTCTGCTGGAGGATGTGGCTTGATCCACCATCCTTTGTGATCTTCGGGGGGAATGGTCTGCTAAAAGACAGCAATTGTACCTCCAACAACACTAGTCCATTTTGGACACAGAGAGAAAGCCCAGGACCATCAGGGGAGCGTGTTCCAGGTCTCCGTCTGAAGTGGTGAAGGCCAAGAGTAGGGGCACCAGAGATGATGGCCCAGAGACCGTGGGACTGAGCCCAGGGAGCAGCAGCAAGACTCTGAGTCTGTGAGGCAGAGAAATGGGCAGCTTCCAGGCCCACAGAAGAGGAGGCCGAGGGAGCACAAGGCTGAGAGGCTGAGGGTCAGAGAGGCTTGATTGCTGGCTGAGGAGGTGTTGCTGTGGACCAATGTTTACTGCTGACTGATTCTGACTTGTGGTGACCGATCGAACTCCCTCATAAGCCACCTAATGTCTGGTCTGCAAGTCGTGTATGGCCGCTGCCATGAATTAGTGAGCCCAGCAGGGAAAGAGTGCCATGGGTGGAGTGGAGGTTGGTGTCAGGGTGAAAAAAGGATGGGCGGGAGTGCGGTGGTAAAGGCATGTCTGACTTCTGTCTGAGACATCAGGGAGGCCAGAGGAGGTCAGATAAGACCCATACCATTTACAACATTACATAACACTGGTTATGTCATTGGTTAGAGCAGAGGGTACCCCCTTCCCCCACCAAAGCAGAATTTTGTTTTCCCTAAACTTGTTTACATTTTTTTTTTAACAAAGCAACCTTATCACCTTCAAGATACTCTCCATTACACTTAATGCATTTGTCAAATCTGCAACTCCATTCTTGGAAACATTTACCAAACCCATCTGTTTTGGTGGCTAGCAGGATCACCCTCATTTTTTTCTTTACCTCTTCAAATCGCAGTCCTTTCAAGTCCTTCTTTATTTGTGGAAACAAAAAAGAAGTTGCATGGAGTGAGCTCGGGTGAGTCACAGGTGCATGGGGCAAGAGAAGCATGCTGTTTTTTACCCAAAACTGACACATTGTGATGGTTGTGTGAGCAGACCATAGTGGCAAAACTGTCCTCTGTCTGCCACAAATCAGGCCTTTTTTTAAATCTCAAACTGTTACACAATCTTTTCAGAACTCCCCAAGAGGCCATAGGTACAGACTGGGAGAGAGAAGGTAATGTGACTGGAGTGGGGACTGTGGATATTTGGGCCACTTCTTCATGCAGCTTACTTGTACCTTCAGGTCCTGCTCTGGCCTGATCTTGTATGTATCACTTCCATTTAACAATGGAGTTTTGCTGCACATGTCAAACTTTATGACTCTGTGGGTCAGACAATACCCAGTTCATGATGGGTAGTTCAGGCCTCATGGTGACTTGGTGGCCATGGTAAGGCATTCAGTCTACACCAAGACTCAGTAACAGGCCAACAGCTGTTTTTCAAAGGGGAAAGTAGTTGTCTGCAGAGGAAGGCAGGACTTTACTCCAAAATCCCAATAGTCTACGCTGTGATTCACCAATAGGGGTCTGCCAAAGACTCGAAAATGCATCTTTATCAACAACTGACACTTCTAGCACCATTGGGTCAGCTGGATCATTTGGTCCCAGTGGCAAAGCAGCTTGCACGGCAGCCTGAACCTGTTGCAGAGCCTTTTCTTGTTCCAGGCCCCGCTCAAAATTGGAGGCCTTTAGTGTCACCTGATAAATAGGTCAAAGTAGAACACCTAAGTTAGGCATATGTTGCTTCCAAAATCCCAAGAGGCCCATTAGGCATTGTGCATCCTATTTCATTATTGGGGAAGCCAGATGCAATAGCTTGTTCTTCACTTTAGTAGGAATATCTCGACATGCTCCACACCACTGGACCCCTAGGAATTTTACCGAGGTGGAGGGTGCTTGAATCTTTGTTGGGTTAATTTCCCAACTTCTTGTATGTAGATGCTGTACTAATGAATCTAAAGTCTTTGACACATCCTCCTTAGTGGATCCAATCAGCATAATGTCATCAATATAATGGACTAGTGTGACATTTTGTGGAATAGACAGGTGATTGAGGTCCCTTCAGACTAAATTATGGCACAGGGCAGAAGAGTTGATGTACCTCTGGGGAGAGGTGTGAAAGTGTACTGTTGCCCCTGCCAGCTGAAGGCAAACTGCTTTTGGTGATCCTTTCAAATTGGTATTGAAAAGAAGGCACTGGCCAGATCAATAGCTGCATACTAAATACCAGAAATATTAATTTGCTCAAGCAATGAGACCACATCTGGAACTGTAGCTGCAACTGGAGTTACCACCTGGTTAAGCTTACAATAATCCACTGTCATTCTCCAGGATCCATCTGTCTTCTTTACAGGCCAAATGGGTGAGTTAAATGGAGATGTGGTAGGAATCACCACCCCTGCATCTTTCAAGACTTTGATGGTGGCACTGATCTCTGCAATCCCTCCAGGAATGCGGTATTGCTTTTGGTCTACTACTTTCCTAGGCAATGGCAATTCTAATGGTTTCCATTTGGCCTTTCCCACTACAATAGCCCTTATTCCACATTTCAAGGATCCAATATGGGGATTCTGCCAATTACTAAGTATGTCTATTCCAATGATGCATTCTGGAACTGGGGAAATAACCACAGGATGGGTTCGGGGAGCCACCGGACCCACAGTGAGGTGTACCTGAGCTAAAAATCCATTAATAACTTGACCTCCATAAGCCCCCACTCTGACTGGTGGGCCTTCGAAACACTTTGGGTCCCCTAGAATTAGTGTCAGTTCTGAGTCAGTGTCCAGTAATCCCCGGAAAGTTTTATTATTTCCTTTTCTCCAATGAACAGTCACTCTTGTGAAAGGTTGCATGTTCCTTTGGGGAAGGCTAGAAGAAAGATAAACAGCATAAACCCTTTGGTAATGTAGCAGGGTTCTCCTTCCACGGGACCCAGCCTTCCCCTCATTCAAGGGGTTGTGTGTGTCTGTAAACTGGCTCAGGTCTAGGAATCGGTTGAGCGATCGTGACTGCCTATGCCGCTGTTCACCTGATCCAGCATTCTTCTGCCTGTATAAGTCACATAAATATTTAGATATTTAGTAGGTTTCCCATGTATTTCACTCCTAGGGACACTGTGACTAAGTAGCCAATGCTATAATTCCACACGAGACAGGCTGCTTTGATTACTATGAAACCCTTGTTGTCTATTATAACCATGTCCACCCTATCTCTGTTGACTCAGTGCTGACCTTTGCCCTCTGTCACCACAGAGTCCAATCAGCCCCATCGTGGGCAAATGTCGCAGTTCACTTACGGCAGTTCCCACAGTTAATCCTAGTGCACACAAAATAGCAATTATAGAAGTCATCACAGATGCTGGGGCCCACCTCACAAACTTGTTCCTTATGGTTGTGGTGAAGGGTATGTGCTCAGGACATCTTCTTTTGGGTTCTATGGGAGTATCCTGAAAGATCCATTCCACTATACCAATTTCCCTCAGCTGTTGGGTGCCTTCTACAATGTACCAAGGTAGGTCAGGCACCTCAAATTGGTCTAACCTAGGCCATCTGGCAGCCCATGCCTCAGTGAACCAGCCAAATAAGGAATTTGTTCTCTTAGCCTCTCTCGCTGAGACACTGAAAGAAGAGTCTGTGCTTAGAGGTCCCATATCCAGAAACTCAGACTGATCTAATATTACATTTCTTGCACCAGTATCCCACACCCTCAGTGACCATTCCCAGGGATACTCCCCAGGCTTCTGCTTGTACATATTTGAAAGCTGGAGCAGTTCTCTGTGAGTATAGCATGCTTCATTTTGAGTAATCACCTAGACCTCTCCCTTACGAGCTTTCCTTGCCT